>JAMKQA010013555.1:0-46742 GCA_024699735.1 Posidonia australis
CCGGAAATCTCGGCAAAGCTGCTCCTTCACATTAGCAGGAAAATACATGTCATAGAAGGCCGCCTTGAAATCCTTCCACTGGTTGTTAACAGTGACTGAGTTTGAGAACTTCAACTACCTCACAGACTTCCACCACATATCTGCCTCACCATCCAGTAGATAAGTCGCTAGCCTCTTCAGCACTGACCTTGCCTTTGAATGACAGTGGACGAAGCTTCATGAACTGGTTCAACCACGGGTCGCTCGACGGCTCACCAGCACTATTCTTGTTGAATGCGTGAGAGATCCTGTGTACCAAACTCGTCAGTTCCTCACGAACGGCCTTCCATCTGCATACGTCCTCTCAGGACTTGGTCTCCTTGATAGGGGCCTTGCCCTTACGACCACGAGAAGGCATCCTGCCAGAGAAAGGTGAAATAGCTGCACCACAAACAAAGCAACAACTGGAAAATTATGAAGAAAGCCAGGTGCAGACTCTACCATGCATGCAAAACCTATGGAGTCTCTAGACTGGACACCCTATGTATAGCACTAGCCTAGTGCAACCTAGTGAACCTAGAGCTCTGATACTAGATCTATCATGCCCCGAATTTCCCGTAACAATTTAAAACAAATTAAATTACATGAAATTAAAGCTAAACAGAAAATATCAAACTACTAGGAACTTGTGTGTGTAGCTACGAGACTTCGATCTATATGCACTATGCTAAACCTTCTTCATGCCTACACCTGTAACCCAAAAACACAAGGAAAATGCATCAGTGATGGAAGTCACCCAGCACGCACCCCACAAAAACGACGGGAAAACAAAACCATAATTAATTTTCTTTTAAATTCATTTCGCAAACCATTTTCTCTAAAACCTCACAAACCAGGCCTACACCGGCCAAAACCACAACCGGGGTTCTACTAGCCTAAAACCACAAGCAAAGGCCATCAATGGCCTAAAACCACACATAGTGAGTCGAGAAGCCTAGTGCTAGGCAACCAAACTCTCGTCACAAGTAGTCTACCGAGGAGCGACATGGTGAAGCCACCTTGTGCAGGAGCAATCACCATCCCACGATTCTCCCTACTTGGAGAACCCTCACAAAGCCAACCCTTCCTTGGGAAGGTTGTCCTGTCTCTCAAGACACTACCAGCTACAGGGCACGTGTCCCACCCGCACTGGCCACCATAGGGTTTGCCTCCTCACGACGTCCTCCACACACAGTGCTCAGGAAAGAGTGGCAAACCTCCACACCTGACGACACTCGAGCCTCAATGCTCACAGCGACAGCAGGAGTATCATACCTCTCCAACATGCCACAAGACACCTCAACCCGCAGACCATAACCCTGGCATTGAGACGACAATCAAGGAGTCTCATACCTCCAGGACCCGACATCCCTCAGCCTCAGGTATCTCGACCCCCAACCTCAACTAGGGAGTCGCGCCCGACCACTTGAGAATGTGATCACATTCCCTAGTCCCGACGAGACGATCCCACACTATCTCGACCAACACATAGAAAACTTGGAAAACCATTTTCCAAAATGGGCCAACCATTTCTTTGAAACCATTTTCGAAACCATTCTTATATCTTTGAAAACTCTTCCAAAACCTTGGCAAAATGGTACATCAAGTGTCCCAAGGAACCACCACGGACAGCCCACAATCCCACCTCAAAGGGACAATACAAACTAATCAGGAAAACCCTCGGAAATCACATTTTATAAACATATTTGGGTCGTGATTCAGCATGCTGAAAATCCCTAGTTCGGTAGACCGATCTGGATCGGTCGACCGAATTAGGTCAACGGTCAACACTCAGGTCAAAATCCATATACCGAAAATGGTTCGGTCAATCAAAATCTACTGACTCAATCGACTGTCCAAATTAGATGACCGAACTTCGATTAGAGGACCAAACTGACAAAAAAATAGCATATCGAAATGGTTCAGTATGCCGATTTCTGTAAAAAAACCAGAAAATGGCCCAAACCCTACTATTCAAAATTGCCTAACTAGGACCGATAATCGGACCCCCAAAACCAACACCAAAAATCTCACATAAAACATAAGATGTAGATCCTTGAGTCTACTCCAAAACCCAATAAACAAAACCAAAATCCATTCACCATGCAGATGGCATGCTCGGGAAGGGAAAAGGAGTGCACGGGGAAGAAAAGGAGAAGAGGTGTGGAGGAAGAGTCGTCTATCGTGCCTTAAATACAAGTTGGAAGTGGTAGTTGCATGCATGCATGCACAGTGCAACCATCGGCCTCCTGCATGGGCTAACAACTCATTGCACCAAACTCTCCCACCAATCGGCCCACAACATTGGTCCCACACGGACCCACACTCGGGCTCCTAAGCACAGTGCCATAATGCGCAGTGCCAACCATGCACAGGGACATGCAAACAGAAGTCAGCCCAAGAGACCCAAGTCCAAAAACACAAAACTACACAAACGGGCCTCAGAATAGTAACACCCATTCAGGCATAAATTCATTAAAAAGTAAATAATTATAAAATGAATTTTACAAGTGTTACAATTTTGGCCCAAATTTTAGCAATAAATAAAAATTTTGATTTAAACCAGTTACCAGCCAATGAATGTGTTTTGCTTTAGAGCTCGGTGAGGCCTTGTGTTTGGGCTGGATCTGGTTATGAATGTGGATTTTTCAAAATGCATAATAAATTTAAAAATGCATGAAATTAAGAAAAGGGATAAGGTTTTGAAAGAGCATGGTTTTTGAAAGAAATTCCAAACATTAAAAAAAAGAAAGAATGTGAGCTTTTGAAAAAGACAGGTTTTGGATAGAGATTCCAAATGTTTTAAAAAGAAATGATGTTTTGAAATGGATTTTGAAAGAAAACCACGTTTTGTAATAGTCTAGACTTGTGTTTTCTCGCCATTTTGTCGTGGTTTTCTGTGTGGGGCGCGTACTAGGTGACTTAAACATCACTCATGCGTGCTTTGTTTAGTTTTCAGGTGCAGGTTAGGGTGCAGTCTAGTCTCGGTGCCCGAGTTTGGAGTCACTTGCCACACATTATTCTTGGAGGTGAGCCTTAGTTAGTTACAGTTGTTAAATTAATGTCGTAATTATTGTGATTACTTGTGATACTATGATTTAGGTAGCATACTTGGGTTCAGGGTGTTACACTACTTGTGGGCCAATGTTGGTTGCTTGGCACTTGGCAGCACGACACATTGTGGAGGGTCCTTCTGAGAGGTTGGACCTGGGACAGATGGTTGCGACTGTTCGTGGCAGTAAAGTTGAGAGAAATAAGAGTCTTCAACAACTACTTGTGGCCTGTGCTTATTTGTGACTTGTGATGGTTGTGCCTTTGAGTAGTGTTTGCCTTTTTGAAATATGGCTTTGTGTCGGTTTTTGAAATATGGATGTCATGTGGTTTTGGTGTAGAGACTCCGTGTTTTTGTAGCTTCAGTGGGTGTGACTATTTTTGGACTTGATTTGACAAGAGTAGCCATTTTAAATGTGTGTAAAGGTTTTGAAAGCCATGCATATGATTTTGTAAAAAAGAGAGAAGGAAATGCTTTTAAAGGGCATGGTTTTAAGAAGATTTGTTACTTGCTAAGCAATGGTAAATTGCCAAATGTAGTGTTGCTGCATTCAGGAGAGATGCTAGAGTTGTGTGTGTTTAGGTGGGGTGTGTGCTAGGTGACCTTTTAATGGTTACTCGTGTGTGTTGTTTTGATATTTGTCGTAGATGCAGGATAGGAATAGGAGCTTGCTAGTGCACATAGAGATGGAGTCATTCGACCACACATCATGGGTTCTAGGTAAGTGAGTAGTTTAATTTGTTTCAGTTAATAGTGTTTTATTTTTTTATTATTTACTATTGAATTTAGTTTCATAGTTAATGTAATTGAAAGAAAAAAAAATGTAGCTAGGTTGAGAAGTAACAACTTGGGGATCGTTACACTCTCAAATACTCATCGATGTTTAAATGTATTTGGTTTATTTTGTGGTTAGGATTTTGTTGCATGTTGTAGTTTCGGGTTCCTTTTGATCATGTTCTATTCCTCTGAGCATCTGCAAGAGAGTTGTGTAGGTATACAATAGGATTTTCATACTATCTAAACATATGGGTGTAAGATGCCCAACCTAGTGCATCTTATGTTAGATGCTGAAATCTATGCATCTTACACATATTTTCGAAATCTACATGTTTTCTTTACGCAAATGGTTTAGATTGTTCTCAATGGTTTGATATATGTTGCATGTAGTAGTATAGACACTCTTCCTTCATTATTGATTCTAGAATATGTAAGGATGCATGTTAGATTTTAGGAAGAGTTTAGCTTAAACTTGTGTTTTGGATATAAGGCAAAGGATTCTTTGCGTCTTATGCGTAACGACCCCCAAGTCGCTACCTCGCAAACCTAGCTATGTTTTCATTTTTTATCTTTTTATTAACATTTATTACCATAGAGATCTAAATATAAACTAATATTATAAGCATAGCTAACAAGAATAAATCTAATGAACTACTAAAATAAAACTAAATAACAACTCATCAAAATCCGTAATGTGTGGCAGTGTGACTCCTCCCTATGTGCACTAGTGAATGCATCCTACTCCTATCCTACACCTGCGAAAGCACAAATCAAAAGTACACATGAGTGACTACTCAAAATGGCCACCCAACGCACACTCACCCTAAACACACATACAAGCAAACTCAGCAAGCAATGCCAAGGAGCCCGGCATAACCACACCGGATGCAACCACATACCAGTATCTCACCTGGATGCCACAACACTGTAACCGGGCAATTCACTATTGCCTAGCAAGTATCAAAACCTTTAAAACATGCCTTTAAAACCACTTTTATCTTTTTTTTTCAAAACCACATGCATGCTCTTTCAAAATCCTATATGCATACTTGAAATGGGCACTCTTGCCAAGTCAAGTCTAAAACCACACCAAAAATCCCAAAATCCACACAGTCTAATCCCACATACTCCTTGTGTGGACCAAACAACCAATGGTGCTTGAATACCATCAATAGCATCAAGAACACCCACCACAGCAAACACACCACCACAAAAAGTCACTACTCCAAAAACCACGATCTACTCTAAACCAAAGCCTGATTTCCTAAATCAGGGCACAACAAAAACCACAATGCCACTCTAGTGCAACTACAACACACAAAAAACAACGTGTCATGCTACGCAGCACCAAGCAACCAACACTGGCCACAAGCAACCACTGAAGTGCAATGCACTACCACAGACAACCATCCTGTAGAGGAGTCTACCTGTCACAATGTCTCTCCTCCTGAAGGACCCTCAAAAGGCTAACTACACACCAAGAAAGTCTGCTCACCTTACACCTAAGTGTGTTGTCCTCTCTCAAGACACATCATAGGATACGCCCTCTTAGTGTCCTTACAACACTTCATCCTTGGCTTCTTGGTCACACAAACCACAACCTCAGCCTCTTGGTCCTAGCCAACACCTTACACCACAACCACAAGCACCAACAAAATCTTGTGGACCTCAACCTAAGTAGACAGCTCACGACCCTAGAGATATCAACCATCCTTAGAAGTCAGTCGAGAGCATCAGTCTCTTGGTCTCTCAAAATCGTAAAACACTCAAACCTCACCCTAAACAAATAGCTCATAACCTCATAGGTATCACACATCCCTAGAAGTTGACTGAGAAGGTAGGTATCTTAGTCCCCAAAAACCTTTTCAAAAACCTCCAATATTTTCCAAAACTATTTGAAAAACATTTGAAATCACATACCCCAAAACATGACTCAAAACACAACCTAGACAACTCCTCTGTCAGGCCCAGAAAACCACACCTTGGGAACGTCAAAGTTCTAGAGTACCTCTCTCAACCCACGACAATAACCTTAGTGAAACACTCAAAACACACCAAACAGGGAAACAAAGGCACCATTTGGGCATAAAGTTTACCCAGAAGAACCCACACAGAAACTAAAGCATTGGTCTTGAAGTCCCATGTAGCTTACAAGATTCGACATCCACACCAACCATGCCCAGAACTCCAAATTCTAGCGCCAAAGTATAAGACACCTGTTGAGAAATATTATCTATGGAATTTCGATGATAACAAAAGGTTAATTCAGAAACAATCATCTATGGAATTTTGATATCATTGGAATATCTTGACTCTTATGTTTAAGAATTGTGTAGCAAAAAGAGAAAGGAGCCACATCACAGTAAAGAACAAGGAAGGCAAGTTTCAAAAAGGAAGGAAAACTCAATGCTAAAAGAAGCAAAGACAAGAAGACATGAAGAAGAGCAAAATCATCGTATTTATATGTTCAAAAAGAGTTGTAATTTGTTTTTTTATGCTTGTAATATCTGGTACATGTAATGATCTCCTATCACAAGTCATCATCCTAGATAGACAGAAAATCCAATAGGAAATCCTCAGAAAAATATCAGAAAATAATTTAGGAGGCATTTTGGGCTATCGTTCATTCGGCATACCGAAATCAGAAAATAATTAAAGACTTAGGGTTAACGGCTAACTGAAATTCAACTGTCAAGGCATAAAGATTTTTCAGGTAACCAATTCACATCGGATTACCAAATCTGCCTGACCATTTCATATTTTGGTCAACCGAAGGAATTCGATGTATCGAATCTGGAGTTAATTGGCAAAAGATTTTTAGTCGTTAGACACACTTAGGGTTGAGCTTAAGCACTATAAATAGAGCTTTATGGACTCCTGAAATGGTACTGAAACAGAAAGAGAAATAATCCTAGCATTACCACTCACTTTGAGCTAAATTCCCATTCATCATTAGTCTCCCAAGCCATTCCAAGTAAAATTTTGCACATCATTGAGTTGGCTTGTGATTGGAGATCTTGTGGCAAGATTGTAAGGCATCTGTAAACAAATTCAAGACTCAATCTTCTCAGGTGTGAGAAGAACACATGGATATGTGGGTAGGAGAGGCTTTCTTCTACAAGTAAGTGTATTACTTTATGATTGAAAGGGAAAACTCTCAAGAAGGATTCTTGAGGAGTGGACTAAGCTGGGGTTTGCTGAATCACTATAAATTCCTTATGCATATCATTGTCTCTCTTCCCCCTTTTATGCTTGTTGTAATTTTAGTATTCAAATTTCTATTCTAATCAAATATTTTATAAATTGTTTAAATCTTGGAAAGTTAGTTTATAATTCACCCTCATACACTTAAGTTCTCTATTTATCCTCCTTTAGAGAAGCCATTTTATTCAACAAGTGGTATTAGAGCTTGGTTTCCTAGATCATAGGACTTAACACATCCTCTAGGAATACATGGCATCTTACAACTTTACTGAGGGACAAAACATTAATAGACCTCCATTCATTGATGGATTAAATTACAACTACAGGAAGTGTAGGATGATAATCTACTTAAAATCAATAAACTATGAACTTTGGGACATTGTTGTAAATGACTTTCCACAATGTGACCATGCCGACCTGAGGAGGATCTGGCACGAAGCCGCGCCAGAGGGAAGGAGATCACAGCCATGCCAAGATGGCGAAGGCGCAAGGAAAGATAAAAGAAAAAGAAAAGGAGTCACCACCTAGTCTTTTGAGGGAAAGACGAGGAAAACCACAAAAAAGATGAATGCCTAAGGTGCAGATGTGAAGGCTGGATGTCTGCCAACCAGAGGATGGGTAAGGATTCCTATTACGCATGAGGAAGGTGTTAGGCACCCTCGTACGCCCGAGAAACTCGGTCTTTCTAGTCTAATTGCTTGCTAAAGGCTAGACGAATGTTTGCTAAACTTGGATCATGCTCTAATCATGATAATATGTATGTCATGACAAGACTTGATGGATGTGCAAGATAGTGTGAGAAAACTGCGAAGAAATCCACATGAATTGACAAAATCGCAAAAAATCACATGAAATGATGAGGTTTTGTTAAAGAACGCTTCTGAAAAACATAATGATATCAAAAAGATGACAAGCCAAGTCAACCCGAGTCCTCGGAATCATGAAAATCAAAAAGGGGAAAAATAATCCGTGGTAGGGACAAATGTCGACCTTCAGGCATGTTAATGTACGCCCTTGGGCGATGAAACCCAAATCAAATCAAAAATCTGAAATGTAGGATTAAAGCCAATCAAATCAGATATTGGATAAGAAATTCCGAAGACAAAGTGAAGAAAGAAACCCACGAAGAAAAGGCATGAGATGCCAGCTCGCTAAATAGGGATACAAATGTGAGGAGAAAGGATATGAAATGCATGGATAAGTGCCTAAATATGCAAAAACTCTAAAGAATAACTTAGACATGGACTATGCCAGACTGAGTGCAAAGATTGAGATGCATGGTCATGAATTGGAGGCATAGGGGCAATTTGGTCATTTCTCTGGCCATACATGATAAATGCTGGCATGGGAGTGATGCATGGCCTAAAATGTGTCAAAATGTGTGCCAAATGTCTAGAAGATGTTATTTGCAAGAAACGTGGAGGAGAAAATCAACAAAATGGTGTAAACACAATAAAGGACAAACATAGGGGCCAAAATTGAAAATTCACAGAAAGGAATGAGAAACTAGATGAAAAACATGTTCATGACCCCTATTCTATCCTGCAAATGATGGGTCCAATGTCAATGTGGCACAGGAATGTAAAAGTTGCACTTAGATAATTTCCTGAAAGTTTAAGGTCTAAAGTGCAAAATTCACACATAAGTGCAAATGTGACCAAAATGTAAGGCTAAACATCAAATCTCAGTGAAAACATGATTTTTAAATGGAATCAATGATTAAATGCAAAAACATGAAATGCAATGAGTGAAAAATGCCCCAAAACATGCAAGAAAACATTTAAAACCCTAAATGATGGATTTGAAATTAATCTAAGGGTCAAAATGTAAATTTTATGCTTAGAAATGATTTGATGTGAATCCAGGGACTTTTATGCAAAATTTCTAGACCTGAATGTGACAAAAGTTGGGATGTTATGTTGCTCAGTGCAATTATGAAGTTTCTTGAAGTCTAGGATGCAAAATACACAAAGAAAACTCATTTTTTAAAGTTCTAGGGGCTTAATGCAAAAGTCCATGACTAAACTGTAAAGAAAAATCTACTTTAATGCCAGTCAGTGTGATTTTTAAATATTTTAGGGCTCAGAATGTCAATTTCATTGAGAAAACTTATTTCAGAAACATTCATGGGCTAAACGTAAATGTTCTGGACCTAAAAGTAAAGAAACTATGTATCAGGGACCCAGATGTGATAAAAACATGCATTAATATGTTAAGAATTAAAAGATGAACTATTCAGGGGGTCACATGCAAAATTCACAACGAAAAATAAAGAAATAAAAAGTATTTTAAAACTATAAGGATTGAAATGCAAATTTATGGACCCATATGCAATAAAAAGGACCTAAATGTAATGAAATAAGGACTTAAAAGTAATAATCCAAAATTAAAGAAACTTGGCCTAAAAAGACTCATTCGAAGATCGTCGGAGGATCGCTGGCGTTCCGCCACCAGCGATCTCGCCAGTGAGCTCCTGGAGGTGGTTCGACGGTCGGAGGGGTGCGCGCCAGGTTGGGGAAGCACCATGAAGTCACGACGAGGCTAAGAGGACGCTCGGCGAAGCTCGAGGAGGTCTGGAGGCCTTCTCCCACCTCCGTCTCCGACGACGGGGATGGTGGAGAGGTCGTCGCGGAGGCCTTGGCAGTGGCAGAGCGACGTGGAGGCCTTTGGGACGACGCGGGGAAGCCTCCAGAGACCTTGGATTGATGCGGGAACGTCGGGAGCACGCAGGCGCCTCTGTGGCAGAGAGTCGTTGGCGGTTGCAGTAGTGGCGGTGACAGCGCGGGCTGGTGTCTTGGTGGTGCGACGGAGGTCTCCGGATCGACGGCGTAAAGCGGGAGCTTCTGGATCGCTCGAGTGCACCCTCGACGGCGAACGGCGGAAGCGGCTGGACTGCAACGACGGCGATAGCGCGGTGTATCAGTGGACGTCGGAGGGGCTTCTCTGGAGCCGAGGGAGACCAGAGGAGGAGGAGAGAAGAGGAGATGAAAGGAGAGGCCCATGGGGGCCTCGTCTGAGGTCAGGTGGCTCGGAGCCTCGGCCCTCGAGGAGCGTTGCTCTGCCGTGGCACGTTCCAGGGGCCTAGAGGGATCTAAGGGGCATGCTATGAATTGAAGAAGAAGGGAGGAAGGGTTACCTGATGCACGAGATGTCCTCCCCGACGATATTCAGTGGCAGCGGTGGCGTTTTCGATGATGCTCCGGTGGCTCTGGTTTGCAAACATATGGCTAGTGGCTTGGGAAAATAGGATTGGATGCTCTCGTGGGTTGGCTGTTGAGGGTGAAGGACTTCGGAGGCTGGAAGCTCGCGGGTGGAAGGTCTAAAAGTTTTCTGAAAAGCCCCCGTTCTTAGTCGACGGCGAGACCCTTTATACTCCGACGAGGCTTTTCTCCACCATCGATCCTCCTCCCTTCAGCCAATCAATGTCGTTGGATCGGGCGTGTGCTGGAGGAGGTTGGCCAAAGATCCCGGAGGCTGAGATTTGCTTCGGATTTCTCGGGATTGCTCGCTTGAGTTTTTGCTGGAAAAATAGGGTTGCCAGAATTATTTTTTGACTTTCCTAATTTTTGAATTGCATTTTTGAATGAACAATGTTGGGCTTAACGGGCTTAGGGTTTTGGGTTTTTTTTTTTGATTTTTATTTTGTGATTTTTAGGGTTTTTTAGTGTTTTAATTTTAGATTTTCAATTGGATTTTGTGGGTTTAGTTTTGGGGTTTTATTTATGTTAAATTCATGATTAAGGTTTAATTAATTGGTTTTAAATTAGGTTTTAATTATTTTGGGTTTTTTTGTTTTGTTTTTGTTTTGGAATTTTTATGGATTTAGGGTTTTAATTTTAATTTGTTAATTAGATTTTGGGTTTAATTAGGGTTTATGGTTTTTATTTAGGGTTTTTGTGTTTTAATTAGGTTTTATGTTTTAATTAGGGTTCTTAGATCGATTTAGGATTTTAATTGGATTTTATTTAATTAGGGTTTTTATTGATTTTAAGTGGGTTTTAAATGGATTTAATTTCATTTTACTTAATTAGGGTTTTTATTTGATTAATTAGGGTTTTATTGGATTTTAAGTGGGTTTTAAATGTATTTAAGTGGGTTTAATTGGATTTTACTTAATTAGGGTTTTTACTTAATTAATTAGGGTTTTAAAATGGATTTATGTGGATTTAATATCATTTGTTTGGTTTCAAGTTTAATTGGGTCAGAGTGGGCTAGTGTGGGCCTAATTGGGCTTGAGTAGGTTAGGATTTTGGTGGTCGCAACCAGAGCATCATTCGAAGGAGCTTGCTGCCAAGTGACCTCAAAATTGGGGTGTCTACACACAAAACAATAAAACCTACAAAGAATGGAATGAGGATGAAAAGAAGAATGCACAACTTGATGCTAAAGGACTAAATATTTTATTTTGTGCTGTGAATCAAGAGCAATTCAATAGGATCTCCAATTGCATTACATCACATGATGCATGGCACACTCTGGAAGTAACACATGAAGGAACCAATCAAGTTAAGGAAACCAAAATTAATATGTTTGTTAAGGCTAGATTTGTGTTTTCACTCTAAGTTTCTTGAGAGTGAGGCTGGTGCAAGTATTTTTGAGAACTTTCACTAGCATGGTGTTGTTTTTTTTGGTTTTAGATCGACAATTCATGTATTATGTATTTTAACCTCATTTGTTGTTTCGTATGTGTTTTGCGAAATGGTTTGATTTGAAAATGGTTTTTCCAAAAGAATTTGAAAAGAAAATACATATGTTTGGCAAAGGTTTTGGAAAATGTTTTCCATTGATTTTCTGCATGTAGAGACCAAGAGGCTATAGGATTGTGTTGGTGGATCCAGGGGTTATGTCTCTGAAAAAGTTGAGCACAAGTACAAGACTGAGGTCCAGGAACAAAGATGTTGAGGAATCATGGCAATGGACCTAGGGATTATGATACCATTGTATAGATGAGTGTGATGTTGAAGGCTAAGGTTCCAAAGTCGACAGGTCGAAGGGTCGTGTTGTTGGGATCAGGGAGTTTGAGACTCTTAGGTGGTCGAGCATGATTTACTAGGCCGAGGTTTGTGTGTTGAGGTGTGTAACAAGCTAGATTCGAAATAGCACTTTGAGTCAGATATTTCATTAGTGTTCTTCTGACTTTCTTGGTGTTAGACGTAGAGTGTGATGCATTTTATGTTAAATGTACACAGGCACGTATCTAATACCAGTGATTTTTTAGGAGTTAGCACACCTTATTAGCACAACTTTTAGGGCCAACATTCTAACGCACTTTTCTGGTGCAAATTGTTGGTGCAAAAAGTGCAAATTTTAGAACTCAAGACTTAAGCTGCATTTATGCAATTTTGGCATCACAACTTAGTTTTGAATGTCGTATCCTAGTGTTCTGAGGTTGAGTTGTCGAGTGGACTCTCATGGGGACCCTAAGGTTTGTTCCAAGGTTGTGGTAGTTGTTGGCGAGTCCTAGCAGCTAGTTTTCCTCTGGTACGAGCCACTTGAACTATAAGTGATTGCATGGTTGTATTTGGGTGTTTACGGCTCTTCTCAAGTGAGCTTCCTCTGTAAGCTACTTGAGAATGTTCCACTATAAGCTACTCAAGAATCTTCATTTGGAAGCCATTCGTGCATCTTTCTCTGGAAGTCACTTGTGAATCTTCTTTGGAAAGCCACTAGTGAGTCTTCCTCCAGAAGTCATTCGTGAAGCTTCTTCTGTAAGCCAATCGTGAAACTTCTCTATAAGTCATTCGTGGAGCTTACTTTGTAAGCCTCCTGCAATCTATATAAAGTGGAGAGGAGAGAAGATGAGGAGGAGGGAAAGGGAGAGAGTGAGGGATAGGGAGGAGATCTGGGCTCACGGGAAGTGGTGTTGTCGTCGTTTATGTCTGTCAGTGAAAGGTACACACCCCATAGACTCTTCCATTTTAATGTCAAATTTGGATTGTAGGAGCATGATAGTGTGATTTTGTGGTATAAATGCTAAGAAGATTTCTAAGGGATATATGGTAGTCTTATGGCCATTATTGATGTCGTGTGCATTATTTATGTGAATAGTGTCCACAAGTTTTGCTTGATAATTTCTTAGGATCCATTGGTTGGATCTTTGTATTTCTGATACCAAATTGTAGAGCTCGTCAAGATCTTCAATTTGGTATATTATTTGCAATTTTTGGATAAAGAATGGATTTTTAGTATCAAAAATTTAATCATGGTTAATTGATGAATAGTGTTTGGACATTTTGCATTTTATGCCCTCAAGTTTGTGTGAATTACGTTTAGGTCCCTAGTTTATGATAAAATTACACTTTAGTCCCTAAGTTTTATGATAATTACCTTTTAGTCCTTGAATTCAGTGGGATTTACCTTGTGGACCCTGAACTTTGTAGAAATTACTTTTCAATCCTTAGGTTTTGTTTAAATTACAATTAAGCCCTTAATGACTTATTTTAGGTGATTTTTAGTATGATATTAACCTTGTAGGTTGCTATGGCATGATAATAATTAGGAAAATCATTAGAGATGGCTCAGAAATTGCTTAAAATAAATTAGTAAGAACCCCTAATGTTGTAATAGAAGAAAAGACTATATGACTTAGAAATATTAAGTCTTTCCCTTAATGGTTTAGAATGAACTTAAGATTAATGTTTAATCCTAGGAATAAATGATTAGTAAGGTATTGGTATGACACACTAAATCAAGTATTCGGTGACACCGTTTGAGTGTTTGACATTGAATTGACTATGGCTCATGTGAGACATAGGTCAGTAGATGTCTTACACTCTGACAACAGGGCATAGAGTTCTGGGTGTGTTTAGTGTTTGATCTTGAAAGTTGAATGGGACTTTGAGACTGTTGCCTTAGACTTTGTGTGGTCCTTTCTGGGTGGTCATCATACTAGAAGTATGCTTTTGGGCTTCTCTGAGTTTGTTTTGTAAATATACTTTCAAATGGTTTTCAAAGTATTTTGAGGAAAAATACGAATGTTTTGGAAATGGTTTCTCAAAGGATTTGAAAAGTGATTCAGAGCTTGTGATTTTCATTGTAGTTTTGCTTTGCCATGTTTGGCACAATGTTCTGTAATGTGTTTGGGTTGGCTTTCGAAATGTTTTTGAAATAATTTTCCAAAAACGTTTTGAAGAGGAAATGTATAGTTTTGTAATGGTTTTGGAAAAATATTGGAGGTTTTGAAAAGGTTTTTGGGGACCAAGATACCTAAGCTCTCGACCAACTTCTAGGGATGAGTGATACCTTTGGGGTTGTAAGCTACTTACTTAGGGTGAGGTTCGAGTGTTTTGTAATTTTGGAAGACCATGAGACTGACGCTCCCGCTTGACCTACTAGGGACGAGTGATACCTCTTGGGTCGTGAGCTGCTTACTTAGGTTTAAGTCCACATAGTTTTCGTGGTTTTGTTGGTGTTTGTAGTTGTGGTTTCAAGTGCTGGTTGGACCCGAAGGTGAAAGAGACTCTAGTTATTCAAGCTCTGTGTAGGACACCAAGAGGATGTATCCTGTGGTTTGTCCTAAGAGAGGACAACTCGCCTAGGTATAGGGTAAGCAGGCTTTCCTTGTACATGGTTAGCCTTTTGAGGGACCTACAGGAGGTGAGACATCAGGATAGGCAACTTTTCCACAAGGTGGTTGTCTGTGGTAGTGCAGACACTGTGGTTGCTCCTTGATGGACTGCTTGTGGCCAGTATCGGTTGCTTAGCATCGGGCAATACAACACATTGTGTTTGACTTGTGGTTGTGGTGTTGCACCTGTGTGGTGAGGTGTTTTGCACCAAAGTTTGAGGTGGATGTGCTTAAGTGGCGTTGTGGCTTTTGTTGTGCCTTAGTCTAAAGAATTAGGCTTTGGTTTAGAGAAGACCATGTGGTTTGGAGCAGAGGTTCCATGCAGGCTTTTGTGGTTTGTGTGTTGATGTGGTGGGTGTTCTAGATGCTATAAAGAGTATTCAAACACTGTTGATTATTTGATTTGCACAGAGTGTGTAGGACTAGGCCGTGTGGCTTTTCATGTTCTTGATGTGATGGTTTTGAACTTAATCTAGCGAGAGTAGCCATTTCAAGCATGCATAAAGGATTTTAGAAAGAGCATGCATATGGTTTTTGAAAGGAAAAGAGAATAGAGGTTTAAAGGCATATTTTAAAGGAATTGTTGTGTGCAGGGCAACAGTGGCTTGTCCTATTTGTGGTGTTGTGGCATCCAAGAGAGATGCCAAGGTTTGGTTTCTTGTGGCGTGAACTGCATCGACTTCTTCAACATTGCCTACCGAGTTGTTTGGCATTTTGGGTGAGGTGTGTGTTGTGTGACCATTTGAGTGGTCACTCATGTGTGCATTGAATTATGGTTTCATAGGTGTAGGATTAGGAGCTGGTTTGCTAGTGCATATAGGATGGAGTCACTCTACCACATATCAGGGATTCTGGTGAGTGTTTACTTATTAGTTTTATTTCTTGTTAGATATGTTTAGTTGTTTATGCTTAGATTTAATCCAGAATTAGTGTTGCTATAACTAGAATAAAAAGATAAAAGAAAAATGAAAAATATGGCTAGAATGAATGGTAGCAACTTAGGGTTCATTACATGAGGTGTCATCCAGACACAAAGGTATGATACTCTGATTGCTCTGAGCACTAAGACTTGAAGTGCTAGCTGGACCCCGAGGTGAGAGACTCTGGTTGCTTTGAGCATTAAGGCTAGGATGTTGAGAAGGAAAACCTTATAATGTTTGGCCAATACAAGTAGTTACATGTGCCCCGTTCCTAGTGATGTCTAGAGAGAGAGGACAGCTTTCCTGAGGAGGGTTAGCATTTTGAGAGTCCTTCAGTGAGGTTGGAATTCAAGACAGATAGGTTCCTCACAAGGTGGCTTGTTTGTGGCAATGTAGTGCATTTCGGTGGCTACTTGTGGCCAGTGTTGGTTGCTTGGCATCGAGTAACACGACACATATTGAGGGCCTTTCTAAGAGGTTGGACTTGGGGACTAGTAGACTCCTTGTTGGTTGACATGTTTGTGGCAATACAATGACGCTTCAGCGGTTGCTTGTGGCCAGTGCTTGTGGTGTGGGTGTGCTATTTTTGATATAGAACATTCAGACATCATTTACTATCTAATCCACACAGAAAGTGCATGGATTCAGACTACATGGTTTTGAGTACTCAAGATAACTAAGTACTTTGTACTACTTTTAGTTTTCAGCATGTGTGTGATTTGTAGATTTGTGTCGGTTCTGGACTTGACTTGGTGAAGAGTAGTGATCTCAAGTATACCTAAGGGATTTCAAAATATGAATGTGGTTTTGGTTTGAAAAAGAGAAAATTGGTTTTGAAAGATATGATTTAAAGGATTCATGCCTGTTGGGTAATAATGGATTGCCTTATTGTGGTTTTTCCATATCCAAGTGAGATGTTTATTTTTAAGAGGTTTTTCAATGGATTTTTGGGCATCTATGTTGAGACGCTAATGTGTTTTAAAGTTATGGTATTCGATGTTGGTATTTTTAGTGGATCTTCGTGTTGTTGTGGTGACACATCATGCTTGTGTGTTACACCTGCACGTGTCAATGTTGCTCCTTTTAGCCTTTCAAAATAGGCTTTTGGTTTTGTGTTAAGTAGGTGTGTACTAGGTGACCTTTTTAGTAGTCACTCATGTATATTTTGTTTTGTATTTCGTAGGTATAGGATAGGAGTAGGATATCTTACTAGTACACATAGAGAAAAGTCACTCTACCATACATTAAGGGTTCTGGGTAAGTATACTGTTTTAGATTTAGTTTTGTTGAATATAATGCTTTATATTATGCATTTGGATTTAATTTTTGTAGTGATATGTGTGGATGTGGTTTTTTGGGCGTGTTGATGAAGATCATCGTCGTGTCCACACACTTCAATGCCTTTTTGTAATCTCCACTTGTCCTTCGCTTGTGATGCCGACTGACAAGAAGCCTACAGGAGATGTGATGGTGTTGTGGTTGTATGAGCTCTCAATTCACTGAATCGATGGCAAGATGTCATCCAGCAAAGTCCTCGTGCTTATGTAGTCTTCCTTCCCTTCAAAAGAAACAAATCAAAATTAGCTTTAAGTGCAGTAAATGAAATCAGAAAAAGGAATAAACAACACGAGTAAACAAATCTAATACAAACCAGGGGTTGTCCCTGCATGCATATGCCATGGGCTATATTATGTTATACAATGGATTATGCAAATAAAAATGCATAAAATTGGAAGATACTCTCTTCACCCTCGTATGTTGTGGAGTGGATGGAGTAAGTGGATGCGGAGCTCTGGAGACACCTTGGCTCTTAAAAGACTGGATCTCTGACATCTGAGTTTCTTTGTTGGGATTTTGATAGAGTAGGGCTAAGGTTCAAGGACCTTTTAGGGTTTCTCTCCCTCTCTTAGAGTTTCAAACTGACACCTAGGGTTTTGAAAGTGCCTCCTCTCAAACTCTTGACCTAAGAGGTCTATTATAGAGTTTTGGGGCTCTAAATCTCATCAATGACAAGTGAAAGATCAATGGTCAAGATTAAACTTGTTTAAAAAGGCAAAATATCCCTTTTAAATGTCATCGCCTGTATTACTGATGATAGAATCATCTCATTGCTGCTCGTATTGGTGGCGAGATGATAAATTCTGGATTCACCGCATGTGGTAAATCAACAGCTAACCAGCATGAAATTTGCCTCGTCAACTAGTTGTTGCTATACCTAGCACCAAGCAACGAAAAAGGCATAATTTTGAAAATAAAGATCCCAAAATATATTTTTGCTAGTCTCTCATCCAAATTAATGATTTAAAATTGTCTTCGTAATAGAAGGATTTTAAATAAATTCCAAATTCAATTTAAACTTAAAAAGATGAGTAAATCAAATTTGAAAATTTAAATCTCCAATAATTACACAAATATTAGTTAAAATAAAGGATTTAAATGATTTAAAACAGATTGGCAATCATCTAGATTTTTGGGATATTATCTTTATTTTTTAGCATTATCTTGATTTAAATACAGCTATAACATTAAAAATGTGATAACTTATCATAAAGATCTCATTTTTGAATAAAATAAAGATAAGTAATCTTAATTATCAATTCATCCAAATTTCAATAATTTTCTTTAATTATTTGGCATTTATAGTGAAATGCATATATATTTAAGTGTTGGAAAATTATAAAAAACATAATAATTATGATTAAAATCATAATAATGTTTATAAATATCCCATATGTCATATTAATGCCTAAGATTTACATGAAAAGAGAAACTCAAGATGCTCGTCGCTTGGATATGTGGCACTTAGGCATCTCGTTGCCTGCTCAAGAGATGACAAGACATGTTGCCTGCTATATAGGCAACATCCTAGTCTTTTACGTTTTATCCCCTATCTTTTATCATATTTCCTAAAGATCTATTAAAAGCCCAGAAAACTTCAGAAATTCCATTAAATCATAAAAACGTCTTTCTTTGATATCAAATTATTCAAATCTACCACTAATTTGAGTAAGGCGGGAGTGTCAGCTCTACCACAGTTGATGACTCTGTAATATCTGTAAATTCATTTTGTAATTATTTACATTTTTAATGAATTGATCCCTAGACAGGTGTTACTATTCTGAAGCCCGTTTGTGTGATTTTGTGATCTTGGGCTTAGGCCTCGTGGACTGGCTTCTATTTGTGTGTTCCTGTGTTTGTCCCCATGTGGTTGGCACTGCGCATGGTTGGCATTGTGCGTGTGGCACTATGCTTATGGGCCCTTGTGTGGTTCGGTGTGGGCCCACGTCTTTGGTGAGGCTTGCAATTGGCCTCGTGTTGGGAGTGAGTGGTTAAGGTGTGTGGTTCTACTGGTTGTTGTAGGCATGGATGTTTGGTTGGCTGCGTGGTTACCTTCCCAGTGGTGTGGCTATTTAAGGACGCGAGCCATGCAACGACCCCGCCACACTCTCCTTCCTCCTCACATTTCCTCCTCCCCAAGCACGCCACTCTTCCTTCCTCCTCCACTCCATCGTCTCTCTCTCCCCCCCTCCACTCACCCCCTTCTCCACCTCACCCTCACCCTCTCCCCATTCTCCCACTCCCCTGTTGCCTCTGTTTGGTGTGCTCGAGGGTTGGCAACAGCATGCAGCAATGTGTAGTGGTGTGTGGGGCTTCGATGCCGTGTTCCTAAGGTCGTGGAGTGGCCGAAAATGCTTAGGATAGCCAAAGATCAGAGTTGATCACCGGAGTACGTTCTTAGCTATGCACCCCACCCCCCGTGTTGTAGAAAGCATGAAAATAGTAGAAAATGATAGGAATGCATGAAATCTAGGTAAATTTACATTCCTAGAAGTTATTGTGAATTTATGATGATTTATAGTGGTACTTATGGCCATTAATAGCATTGAGTGGTATTGGGTCGTTTTCGACCCCTATGGCTTCTCGAATTTATTTCTCTTTGCATGATGAATGGATTTTGGTTTTGTTTGTGTGGATTTGAAGTAGATTTGAGGGTCTACAATATATATTTTAATTGAATTTTTTGGTGCTTGTTTTGGGGGTCTGCCTCTTGGTCCCATTTTGGGTGATTTTGCAGGCTGTGACTGGGGGTGTTGTTTTCTGCTTTCGCAAAAAACTACATACCAAATTATTTTGGTATGCCGTTTTTCTATTAGTTTGGTCCTCCTAGAGTAGGTTCAGTCGATCAAACTAAATTAGACAACCGAATCAAGGATTTTTGGTCGACCGATTTGGCTTGCAGTATGCCCTTCCATACCTCGAGTGTTGACCTGTACCTAGTTTGGGCGACCGATCTTTTTCAGTTGATTGGATTTGGGAATTTCGGTATTCTTCTTTTAAATGGTCTACCGATTCAAGCCCTAGCTGCCCTTATGGAAATGGTTTTCGATGGATTTCCGGATTGGTTTGTTTTACCCATTTGAGGTGGGATTGTGGATCATCAAGGGTAGTCTTTTGAGACACCTAATGCACCAGTTTTGCGGAGATTTTTGGAAGAGTTTTCTAATGTATAAAATGATTTTGAAAATGATTTTCAAAGAGATGCGTTGGCTCATTTTGGAAAGTAGTTTTCCTGATTTTCTGTGTGTGGACCGAGACACTGTGGGATCGTGCTGTCTGGATCAGAGAATGTGACGACATTCTTGAGTGGTCGAGCGTGTCTTCCTGGTTGAGGTCAGGGGCATAGAGACCGAGGTGAGTGTTCGTCGAGTCTTAGAGGTAGGATACTCCCTGACTATCGTTCGTAGGGCTGAGGTTGAGGTTTGCGGGTTGAGGTGTCTTATGGCATGACGGGGAGGTATGATACTCCTACTGTTGTTGTGAGCACTAAGGCTCAGGTATTGTCTAGTGTGGAGATATAACACTCCTTTCTAAGTACTATGTGGAGGACGCTATGAGAAGCCGAATCCTGTGGTGGCTAGTGTGGGTGAGACATGTGTCCCATAGCTTGTAGTGTCCTAAGAGACAAGAATGCCTTCGTAGAGAGGGTTGGTCTTGTGAGGGTTTTCTAGATGGGAGAATTACGGGACAGTGATCGCTCCTGCACATGGTGGTGTCACCGTGGCAGTGTAGTACACCTTGGTGGCTGCTTGTGGCTAGAGTTGATTGCCTAGCGCCAAGCTTCCTAACTCACTATGTATGATTTTGGCCATCGAAAGCCTTGTTTGTGGATTTGGGTTGGTAGAGCCCTGTTTGCCGTTTTGGCCTATATGGGCAACATTTGTTGTGGTTTTCAGCCAATTAGGCCTGGTTGGTCCGTCTTGGAGGTTTTGGAGAAAATGATTTACGAAATGATTTTCAAGGAAAAATTAATATAGATTTGTTTTCCGTTGTTTTTCATGGGGTACGTGATGGGTGACTTTAGTCACTCACACTTGTTCTTCGTGGTTTTTGGGTTGCAGGTGTAGACATACAGATGGATTTTAGCATAGTGCACATTGTCTGAAGTCTCGTAACAGCACACACAGGTTCACGGTAGTTGATATTACTGTTTAGCTTTTAATTTCCTGTAATTTAGATTATTTTAAATTATTATGGGAATTGGGGGCATTACAGATTCACACCAAAATGTTCATGGGGCTTGAACCTGCCACTAGCTTGTGTGTGTTAGCTCTATCATAGTCAACGACCTTGAATCAAGTAAAATCAATTTTTTTTTTAAAGAAATAATGGAACATCTGGAAAATATGTTATAGATCTTTAACCTTGTAATCTGGGACATCTCAAAGATTCCTATCCTAAATGAACTCTGAGAAATGCAAAAATGTGATATCAGCAATATGTAATGTAAAAAAAAAGATTTATTAAGTGTGTGACAACTAGGGTTGTTACATTTACTCCCTCAACTATTTGGGTTTTTTTAGCTTGTGGTACTTTAAATATGTTTTCATTACAACTTGCCCCCTTAACTATTGTAAATTGCATTGGACAGCCTTTCTTGGTAAACGACATTAAATTTTTGCTTTGTCTAATTGTTTTATCCTCAGTAAATTACAGTTTACCCTTAACTATTCTAATTTTTCAACTTGGTATCCTAAATACATTTTCGTTACGACGTGCACTCCTTAACTACCGTTGTTAAACAACAAGACCCTTCTATCAAGTTTGAAGGGTCACGTGACCTTTATAATATTTTTTTAAACAAATTTGCCCTTTTCTCTATCTTGTTTTTCTCCACCTTCTTCAATTTTTTTTTACATCATAAACCCTAAAGCCAACTTCATCACAAAAATTTTCTCCTTTCTCCTTCTTTTCCAAACCTCTATTTGTCTTTTGTCTTGATAAATTGACGACCATGAGCTCCATCAATTCCACAAAAAAATCTTGAGCTTCATCCTTATCATCAAATATATCTCAACCGAAGGTCTAGAGCTCCATGAAGAACATGAGATGGCACCAAAAACCCTCTCAGGAAGGGTGTTGGTAGCTAAGATTTGTAACTAGGTGGGGTGTAGGTGAGAAAGAAAGGGTCCCGTAGGGGTAGCGTTCATGTTAGTTTTCGTAAGGCTGAGTAGGAAGTAATTTGTAATTGAGGGTAAAATTATGACACCTGGGCCTGATTATCCATTTTAATTATAAACCATGTAATTACTGTAATATTATATAAATGGTTCATTAATGGATAATCTGTTGTTTCTTGTGATTGTGAGGATTTGGTTGGCTTACTGTGCACCTAGTTGTGATTTGGGACCAATGTGGAGTCCGATTTGAGGATGTACAGTCGCCTTGGATTGCATGCTTGTTCTTTTCTTCTTTTTCTTTCCTCCTTTTCCTCACTCTCTCTCTCTCTCTCTCTCTCTCTCTCTTTCATGAGCCCTCACCATCCCCGTCTTTTTCTTCCCCTTTCCTCGACCCGTGCTACCAGCGACACCAGCCTGTGTCACCCTGTCCCTTACGACGGGATGGGCAGTCAGCACGACGCAAGGAGGAGAGGGAGATATAGAGGGAGGGAGGCACCGAGTGAAGGAGGAAAAAGAGAAAGGAGGAGGAACCGAGGAGCCAAGGGAAGAGAAGGAAGGACTGAGCCATGTGCGCCGCCGTCGGTGAGGAGGAGCTTCACTGGGGCAGGAGAGATTCACCGGAGCGTGAGAAAGGTTACTGGAGTGCCATCTGAGGTACACGGCTCTCTTCTTCTCTTGTTTCCATGCTTTCAGTTGATTATGTTAAATGCTTGAAAAATAGACATAAATGCATGTAAACTCCTAGAAAAATGGTAGAATTGATGGAAATGTGCTGAATAGCATGAAAATGTAGATATCATGCGGTTAAGATGGAAATTTGTATGTTTATACGAGGTTTGGGAATGAAAGCTACAGTATGTTACAACGAGCTTCACCCCTTTATGATTTTGGTATGAATTGCATAGTTAATGGATTGATGAATGGCTTGAGGGGTTTTGAAGTAGACTCAAGGGTCTACACCTCATGATTTATTTTGTTTTATAATGCTTGTTTGAGGGGTCCGTCGGAGGCTCCCACTTTCGGTGAACAAATGGTTGCTAGCAGGGGCCATGTACAAAACACGGGAGATTCGGCATGCCGAACTGGGTTCGGCATACTGAATCCCTGTTAGTTTGTACAGGGGCACTTGGTTTCGGTAGACCGAAGACCTTCGGTCGACTGAAACAGGCGGTTTAGTTATACCGAAGGAATTCGGTATGCCAAACCGGTGACTTTCGGTATACCAAATTTAAATTCGGTCTGTCGTTTTCATCCCCTGGCCTATATGAATAAATGGGCATAAATGATGGAAATAAAAGGTTTTAAATGAATAGTGGGCATGTATTAATGGTGTTTTCCCCATGTAAATGGCATGGAGGAATGTGGAACCCATATAAGTAAGTTTGGGAATGGATTTGGGTTTAAAGCCCTAAAATTGAATAAAAGTGAGCAAATGTATGGTTTTTGAGTAATTTGGGCATGAGACCTAATTAATGATTTTAAAGCATGGTTTTTCTTGAGTTGAGTTGGGACCCTAAAAAGGATCAGGTGTTGCTGTTGCATGGGAACAGATTCCTGCAACCAAGAGAATGAAATGGAAATGGTTTTGAAAAGAAAAAACTTAAAGAGTTTTAAAAACATAACACTAATAATGTGTTAAGGAACCACGGGGGTTGGTGTCGACAATGTGGTAGGAGGATGAGACTCCAATGAAGCCAATTGTCAGATACGACTATGGTTGCCAAGCTTGAGACAGTGTAGGTTGAGCCTAGGTTATTGAACCTAGTTGTTCGGGTCACCGAGCTCATGACGGTGTAGGCTGGGCCTGGGTGTATGAGACCTAGGTGTTCGGGTCACTGACGGTGTAGGCTGAGCCTAGGTCATTGAACCTAGTTGTTCGGGTTACCGATGGGACGTCAGACAAAGACGTATCCTCGTGCTTATGAAATGAAATTAAGGTTGGTTGGCCGAGGCGGTATCATCCTGCACAAGGAATTTCACCGTGGCAGTGCAGGGAGGTAGGGGAAATGATATCCTTGCCTACTACTTGTGTGCCTGGTTAACCCTGATCAAAATAACATCAATAAAGAAAAGTGAAAATGAATAAGAAAAGTGAAAATGAATAAGAAAAGTGGGTGTGGTTTTGTGAAAAAAAATATGAAAAGAAATGTGGTTTGGCTAGGATTGGACTTATGAATGGTCCTAAAATCCAAGAATAAAATAGGAATTATGTTTTAACCATTTCCCAACTAGTATTTATGATTTTGGTTTTGAACCCGAGAGGCAATGTGTTTTAGGCTTGATCTGGTCAAAAATGCGATTTCTCAGAATATGAGAAAGGATTGGAAAAATATGATTTTGGAATAAATTTCCAAATGTTTTGAAAAGGAAAAGGAAAGATGAGTTTTGAAAAGAGTATAGATTTGGGATCCGATTCCCAAGTGATTTCAAAAAAAAAGAAATGATGTTTTAGAACTGGATTTTCAAAAGGAAAACCAAGATTTATAAACTAAAAGCTGTGTTTTCAGTGATTTGGTAGAATTTCGTTGTTTTTGTGTTTGGGGCGCATACTGGGTGACTTAGATGTCACTCACGCGTGCTATACTTGGTTTTTAGGTGCAGGTTGTGTGCAGTGGAGTTCTGATGCTGGAGTCGGAGCTTCTAGCCGCACATCGTTTCCTAGAGGTGAGCCTTAGTTACAGTTATTTAATTTTACTGTAATTAGTGTAATTTTGTTTATGATACTGTGATTATGTTAGCGTGCCCAGGATCGAGACATTACAAAAATAGTCGAACAAAGCAAAATGTTAACTCTATTCACCCAAAAAGGTAGTTCAATGTAATTTATCATAGTTTAAGTGGGCAAGTTATATTGTAAAAAAGTTTAAGGTATCAGGCTAAAGAATTTGAATAGTTGAAGGATGTGAACTATAATTTACCCAAGATGGAGAAGAAGAATATGAGGAAGAAGGGCAAATTTGTCCTAAAGAATATGACATGGTTGGTGACATGAAACTCCAGCTCACACATGAGCTGCGAGTTACACACAAGCTCCCTGTTTTGGTTGCCATCACTAGTTTTACCATAGTGAAAGACATAGGACAATTAGTACTTCTCCATGCTTTGACATAAGAATAGAGTTCTCCTTTGGCCAGGATTTTGGAAAGAAACTCAAATTTTGTTCATAACCTCCCTCTCTTCCTCCTAAATCATCCATTTCTCTACTCTCTTTCAATAGAGCTCTCTTTCGACTATCTATTCCACATGAAAATTCTCCAATTGTAAACAAGTCATCCACATAGTGGAAGGCTCCAATAGGGATATGGATCCAACCATTGGGAAAGAGGAATAATGCAAAAGGAAAGAAAATCAAAAGCTTGATTACATCCTTGTTGTCCTCTGATGTTTGTTGGTCCTCTTTTTTGAATTGAATGTTTTAAATTACCTTCTTTCAATGCTTGGCCTCTACAATTTTTAGTCCGCTGAAGCATTACTCCAAAATGGCAAATAGGGTTCGCATATAGAGGTTCAATGATGCACTATTTGCAATAGGCAATCCCAAAAGCAAATAAACGTCTACTGGAGTAAGCTTTAATAGAGATTTAGCAATGTGAAACCCACATTTTTTTAGCATCATAATATGCTACTATATTTAAGACAAATGGGTTGTCTACCCATGGAGGATCCATATAAAGAAAGTATTCAAATGGAGTCTTGAAGAAAATCTCTCGCTGAGCATGTTTCAATCTATCTGCATATTTCCTCTAATGGGGAAAAGTGCAGTAAAATGAATGAAATAGTAGCTACATGCAAGGAAGATGAAGATAACGACAACAAAATAACAAACTAGTGACAAAAAAAAGGTTGATCTACCATATTATCTTTAACAACACTATTTGGCTTCTCCATCTGATTTTATACAGAACTACTCTCAACTTCATATGATTCACTTCTGCTTTCAACAACCTTTCGCCCTTCTCTTGCCAATTTATGTCTCAGTGAGAAGGAACCTTTGGGATCTAAGAAGATGAAGAATAAGATTGAAGAAGACGAGGAAGCTCAAGTAGTTGCAAACAAAAAGGAGAAGAAGAATAAAGCTTGAGTGGTTGTGGTTGAAAGGAGAAAAAGAAGAAGGCTCGAGCAATTGAAATGAAAAGGCATATTGCTTTTTCAACTCTCAAAAGACACATAGATAAAGGAACTGTCATTTCAACTATAACACCATTAATGATAATGGAGGGAGCTCACATGTGACTCATGTGAGAGTTAAAGTTCCACATCTCCAACCACGTTGGAGGTGTCAAATATGGGATCGAATATGAGGTCCATGAACTTGAGATTTTTAGACTTTAAAGATATATAATAGATCATAAATGACTACTAAAAGGAATTGGATGGAAATAATAGAACGTGAAGTGAAAATGATAATAAATCATAAAAATAGTTTATTACTCATAGCAAAATCTAGTACCGTTATGTTATAAAAAGAATATTGTAACGCCTGAGGATCCTATGGGAGACACATAGGTATCAGGTGTGGGTTCTAGGCATGTTTTAGTAGTCTAGAGCATTGCAAATTGTAAGTTTTTTTTTTATATTTGGTTCCCACTCAGTAGTATTTTTGGTGATCAAGTTGTGAGTCAGTTGGGTGGATTAGTGTTTGAGTGCCTTTAAATGTAATATTCTTCTTGGGTAATCAAAGTGATTTTATGGATATTGCATGTGTTTTATGGCTTTGCATGTTTTTGATTTTAGTGCTACCACGAGGGTCGATCGTGTTGGTTTAGAAGCTAAGTATTAGCAACTTCAGTTTTGATTTGTTGTTTTTGTTAGATGGTAGGTGTGTATTGAGTGACTATTAGATGTTACTCACGTGTATTTTTAATGATTTTCTTACAAGTGTAAATGTTGGAATAGCAATTAAGTCTAGTGCATATAGCAGAAATTACGTAACCGCACATCATAGGTTCTAGGTAGAGTTAGTAGTTATTTGTATTTAATTATTTATTTAATTTCTTGCATTTGTTTTCCTTAAGTTATTTATTTATTAATAGGCCTAAGAGTGTTTGGATTTTACGGCTTGGGTTATGACAGAGGTGGTATCAGAGCACTAGGTACACTATGTTTACTAACTTAGAGTGTCCGGTCTAGTTACCCCTTAGGACTACTTAGCATGAGTTGTTTCTTAATTTGTTTCCTTGTGTGAGATCACCTAGTCTTTTGGAAAGAGCAGCTCTAAAAAGTCTAAGGGTGACCTACTGTTGAATCTGTTGAGTCATCTACATGCTTCGACTTTCAAGAATAGAGACAAACCCGAGGAGTGTGAGACATGGCTATTGAGGACTAAGAAGATTTTAGAGAGCATGGTGTGCTCAGAAGAGAATTGGGTACAGTTGGCTCCCTTCCTGTTGAATGGTGATGCCGATTAGTGATAAATAACCATGTGGCACCTAAGGTTCCATAATTCTATACTACTGATGATTTCTTGGAAGGATTTTCAAGATGGCTTCTATGAGAAGTACTTCCTTGACCATGAGAGAGACAAGTTGGACATGGAATTTAGGGGCCTGCAATATGGGAGCATGACTATGGCCGAGTATCATGCTACTTTCTCTCACCTTGAGCGATTTCTTAGACCTTCGATTCAAATGAGTTCAGAACTAAGAGATTTCTAGAAGGCTTGTAGCCGAGATTGAATATAAAGCTCATGGCTTACCGATGTTAGACTTTGCAAGAGGTGGTGGATATGACATCGTTCTTGGAAGATGAATACAAAAGGTACGAAGAGAGTCAATCAAAGGAAAAAGGCCATGATGTCTGCACCAAGAATCTCTGTCTCAGGAGTGCTGAGCTCTAATAGTTCTGGGAACTCAAAGAAGAAGAGAAAGGCACATGTTGACACTAATTTAAGTGGAAAGCACAGTTTTGCTCAGAGGAGTAATGTTAGATTCAGTCAGTAGGATCCAATGGTGGTCCACATGTAGGGAGAGTTTACTTCCTTTATCGTTAGGTGCGGCATTTGGTGGCACAGTGTCCTTGTCAACAGTAAGCACTGATTAATGTAGTGTGTCATAACTACGGAAAACCAGGACATATACAGAGACAATGCCTTGATCCGTCCAAGAAAGCTAGAGATTTACCACACCAACCGACCAAAGGACGCATGTTTACGTTTTCCACTCTAGATGTTGGGTCTTCAAGAGTTTCTTAGGCTTGACAGGATAATATCGAAGATTTATTCAGGATTTCTCTAAGATTGCTTTACCCTTGAATAGGTTAACATGAAAGAAAGTCTCGTTTAAGTGGGACTAGCAATGTGAAGACAACTTCAATGAGCTAATAACTTGTTTGGTCATGTCACTTGTGTTAACCTTACCTTCTAGGAGTTGTGATTTCATAGTGTACAGTGACGTCTGTGGTACCAGGTTGGATTGTATTCTTATGCATCATGGCAAGGTGAAGGTATATGGTTCTCACTAGCTGAAGGACGATGAGAGAAATAACCCAACTCATGACTTCAAATTGGCTACTGTAGTGTTTGCACTAAAGATCTGGCGACACTAGTTGTATGGAGAATAATTTGAAATTTTTACAGATTACAAGAGTCTAAAGTACATCTTTACTCAAAGGGATCTGAATTTGAGATAACAAAGATGGGTGGAATACCTTAACGACTATGATTTTAGTTTGTCCTATCACCCAGGAAAGGCCAACGTAGTTGTCGATGCACTATGTAGGCATACTCATGTCATGAGTAGTTTGATGGTTAGGAAATGGCATATGTCGGAAAGCTTAGTCAAGTGTAAACTCATGAGGTAGTCTTTGGAACCTATTAGTGCTTGGATGGCTAATTTGTCTGTTTGCCTCAGATTAATGGAGATAGTTGTTGATGCTCAACAGTTGAATCGAATTGTACAAGAGGCCTAGGGAAAGTTGAAGGTAGGAGAGGTGCCCCAATTTTTCCATTGGTGTTGATGATAAGTTAAGGTATGATTTGCGCTTATATGTGCCTCAAGAGAAGGACATAAGGCAAAGATTATTAGATGAAGTTCATCGGTCTAAGTACATCATTCATCTAGAGAATACCAAAATGTACAAAGACTTAAAGAGGAACTTTTAGTGGCCCAAGATGAACAGAAATGTAGTTGAGCATGTCGCTAAATGTGTGACTTGCTAGATGGTCAAGGACAAGCATTAGAATTCTAGAGGGACCTTACAGTCTCTAGATATTCCAATGTGAAGATGGAGATATGTCATCATGAATTTCATGATAGAATTACCCAAGATAAAAATGAAGATGATACAGAGTGGATAATTGTGGACTGGTTCACGAAGTTGGTCCATTTCCTAGCTATGAAGGTGAATCTCCCTTTACCGCAATTAGCAAAGTTATATGTATTTGAGATCATCCATCTACATGGGGTTCCTATGTCGATTGTGTTCGATAAAGATGCTCGGCTCATATGCGTTGCCAGAGGCGTTTGCATCGTGCTAAATTTTAACATTGCTTTCCATCCCTTATCAGATGGTTAGTCTAAGAGGACTATCTAGACATTAGAAGACATGTTGAGAGCCTGTACTCTGGATTTAAAGGGTAGTTGGGAGAACCACTTATTGTTGATCGAGTTCACCAACAATAGTAGCTATCACTCCATTATTGGGATGGCCCCATATAAAGCTTTGTAAGGGAAATCGTGTAGGTCGCCCACATATTGGAGTGAGATTGGTAAATGTCAACTTTTGGTCTAGAGATTGTGCAGTAGTGTTCTGACAGACTGAATTTCATTTGCAAGAGATTGGTGGCTACGCAAAGCAAACAGAAGAGTTATGTAAATAGGAGGTAGAGACTTTTAGAGTTCGAAGTAGGAGACTTCATATTTCTCAAGGTGTCACCAACCAAGGAAATTATGAGGTTTGACAAGCAAAGAAAGTTGAACCCTCACTATATTAGGCTGTATAGAATCTCCAAGAGAATTAATGACGTTGCCTACAAGTTAAAGCTTTCTCCAGATCTATCAAGCATGCATAACATATTCTGTGTCTTCATGCTGAAGAAGTGCTTAGCTAATGTATCTTAGGTGATACCAGTCCAATCAAAGGAACTACAAAAGGATCTATCTATGGTGGAGGATGCCATCCAAATTCTTGACAGGATTGGAGGATTCCAATCATCTCCACTCGACCTAGTTCAATGGTGGCATCATGGCTCAGAGAAAGCAATTTGGGAGAGTGAGGTAGACATCTGTTCACAATACCCTTGACCTATTCGCCTAAAGCTACAATTTCAAAGACGAAATTCTTTAAAAATGGATGGATGTAACATCTGAAGATCCTATGGGAGACACATGAGTATCAGGTGTGAGTTCTAGGTGTACTTTAGTAGCCAAAGCGTTGTAAGTTGTAAGTTTTGTTTTGAGATTTAGTTTCCACTTGATAGTAATTTTATTGATCGAGTTGTGAGCCAGTTGGGTGGATTGGTGTTTAATTATTTTTAAATGTAATACTCTTTGTAGGTAATCAAAGTGATTTTGTAGATAATTAATATCTTTGGATGGTCAAGAGCTAGTTACCTAAGATGAGGTTCAAGAGGTTTTTCATGGTTTTAGAGAAACCAAGAGGGCCATAAGATTGTTTTAATAGACAAGAGATGATTGATACTTTTAGAAGATTAGGTACAAGTCCAAGGTTGAAGTTCTGTGGTTTTAAAAGACTAAAGGATCCTGAATAAGAACCTACAGACCAAATGACCAAGAGTGAGGTCAAAGACCATAAGACTGAATAATCTAACTGACAGACCAGATGAATGATACCACTAGAAGGTCGAGTCCTAAAGGAATAGACTGAGATCTCAGAAAGTTATATTGGCAAGACAAGGAGGTGAAAATACTCTCTAAGTGGTCAAGTACAACCGTCTTAAGGACATCAAGAGAACAGATCTTATGTGTGTGTGTGTTATCCTTGTGTAGACTTTTAAGGATTCTTAAAATATATACCCCACATGGTGATTTTGTCAATCTCTGAGACCAAGTAACCCAACAAGTTTTGCACTAGATGTGTAAGTGTATTGTGTAAATTTGTATTGATTTTAAACTTCATTAATAGACACTTGTTATATCCAGTATGTATAAAAAGATCTTAAAAACACATGTAATTTGGATTCTAAAAAGAGAGAAACTAATTTTAAAAAACATATTTAATGCTTATTTGTAATAAGATATTATAGATGCTTGTGACTTTATAGATTTTTTTTGTTTTGTTGCTATCACAAAGACAATCCTGATGACTTACACGCTAAGTATTAGCAACTTCAACTCTAACTGCCTGCTTTTAGCAGATGATAAGCATCTATTTATCTTTTAAGTGACTATTAAATGTCACTCTTGCATTTTAATAATTTTCTTACTAATATAGATATTAAGGTAACAATCAAGTTTAATAAATGTAACAAGAATTACATAACCACACACCACATACTCTAAATAGAGTTAATGATTATTTGTAGTTAATTATTTAATTAATTTCTTACATTTATTTTTCTCAAATTATTCATTTAATAATAGCACTAGACATGCTTAAATTTTGTGCAAATCATGGCAAATATGTAAATCTACTTAAAATGAAATAAAAAACCTCTTATAAGTTAACAGAATGGTACGTTTCGTATGTTTCAATCATGCCGACCCTTTATGCGTTTGACTTGACAAATTAAGATCTAACAAATTCAAAATTTTAATTCAAACTCTAAATTAACAGATTGAATCAAATAGATTAATAGATTATACTAGATCCATTAACAACCTTACCACAGAATGACAACCATAGAAGAAAAAAAATTCTTAATGGCCATAACACACAATAAAGGGAACGAAGAACCAAAAACAAAATACTGGTTCTCGTTTCCCACAATAATCCGAGGCCATCTTGTAGACGTCCGGCAAAATATCGTCCGTAACAGCTTATTCCAATTGTCTGCCAGAAATATGGATAACTTTCATGCAGAAATAAACAGAAAACTTATATTTCCATGCACAGCCTAATGACGAGTGCTAGCCTCTAATACAGACTACACGAAAAAGTGGCACTAGTCACGTGCAACCATTCAACGTAGAATGCGACAAACAAACCACGATAATTTACAAAGAAAAAATGGATATAGATGGCATAAGGTTCATGCAGCAATGCAATATCTGCCTCATGTTTTCGGATATGGCAAGGAAGGGTGCTGATCGGACAATTTGCTTGGGTTCTCTGGTTCAATCTTTACCGGATTTGTTTCATCGAGTGACATGGAAATGATATCTGGGACTTGGATCTGATGAACAGACGACTCATATCATATTAAGTAACATATGTAACTAATCACTAGTATCATTCTTACCTTTGAGCTTGTTGCATCCTCCATCACATCAATACCTTTATTATGTTCTATGGCTAATTTAACATCCTGACAAAAGCAAGCAGTCAAATATAGGCATAACAAGGTCAAATGTGGTTTATGGACCACTAGAGTTAAGCTAACAGACTGAAACTACTGGATTCATAGATTTTTGTAGGATCAAATATAAGAAAACATGAATATCAGTTTATTGACAAGATAATATTTACATTTCAGTATAGATACATTTATCTTATTTTTTTTTCTTTTTTTGATAAGAGGTAGTATTTCATTAAATAAAGCTCAAGTTACATAATGCAGAAAGACAAAAGGAATATAGATACATTAACTTACATCCTAGAAGGAATATAGATACATTAACCAGATGTTGTAGGAAGATCAAGTATATGAGGATAACATCCTCAAATGACAACCATAACCAGCTGTTGTAGGAAGAGCAAGCAAAATAACAACAGCCTAAAAGGAATATAGATACATTTAACTTACAACAACAATATTTCGTTAGTCCAACCATACAAGGATAACAAGTTGACACACCTAACACCATCCACCACAGAGCTCTACCTATGGTTTTATCATGCATGTTTAAATTCTTCACCACTTTTAACCATGTAGTTTTACGTCATCATGGACGTCAATATTTCACATGAAATAGGTTCCCTTGAGGCATAGTTCGAATCATAAAACAAAGACTAAGATATCTATTTTGAAAAAGGTACACCATTCTCATCTGTCCCACAAAACTAAGAATGCTATTCTTAAAATTACATCAAACTGGCCAAGGCACAATCGATGAACCTATAAAGCAAAGGATTTTCATATTTGTTGGACCAGATTAAAAAACAATGGGATCGAAAACAGCTGGCCGAAAGTCTACGAACAGCTTTTTGCACTAACCGGTGCACACTATGTATTTTTTAACATTTGGATGCACCCTCCAACCTCAATGGTAAATGTGACCCAATTTGTTTTCACTATTTTGAATATGTAATCATAGTTAGATTTTTTTAAATAATTTCTACGAAATGTGACATGATAAATGCACAGTGGGTCTTGTTAGATATGTTATACCTCAATAAAATTTAACATGTTGCGTGATTCTTTACCATTTAACAGGCAACTCTATCTACACATGTAAGACTGTAACTCATGTGCCTGATTAGCTCTAAGGTTTTTTTCCCAAATTCTTTGAAGGGTTGTTTGTATAAATGTCTGTGGAAACAAAAGTGGTTGCAAGTATATCATTGCAATCTTTCAAATATTTTGTATACCATTCTATTTCTTGATGTTTGCACATATACTTAACATTATCTATCATTACTCTAATAATCTTGGACAATAGCTTCCGGACTCAGAAAAAGAGAACAAACAACTAGAAAAAACCACCAGCCCATTTTACAGTGTCCGATTCGGTAGCACAGCCAACAACCCTCAGAGCAGCACATCAAGCTCATACCTTCAACGTCACATGGTGGCCTTCCACATTTGAAGAAGTCAAATAAACTCATCCAGCCCTCACAATATCATGCATTGTTCCAATAAAAACAAATGGACAGATTTTATAATATGAGAATGACTTGTTGCCATTGATATAATTTGATTGTATAGGTACTTGGTTGTTTACTTGAGCTTATCACTTATTTAGTTATTTAATTTATGTTTTTCAATTAAATTACTCATGATTGAACGAAAATCACATACTAATGTTGAATGATAATCACATGTATTCAAGTATTGTTTGAATTAAATTACTTATATTTGAATGATAGTTTCATATGTCGAGGTAATTTGATGAATGATGGCTGGTTGTATGCATGTCATACATTTCTTTTTATTTTTAAAGTTTGACCATTGTTTTCATTGAACACACATCTAAACCCCCATTTTTTCACCAAAAGTTTAGAAGCTCAATCTGTGTATAGGCATTTTCTGTTATGCAAATTGGCCAAACGAATGGAGAGAGTAGAGTGGAGAGGTCCGCAACATAGGGGTTGCAGGAATGGACAGGTCCATTGATTCAGATTTCTTGGGTGGGGGCACATGCTGAGAGAGTGTAGAGACTCGGTATTGCAAAATTGCAGGACATCAGATCTCTTCCTGCCTCATAAAAGGCCATGTCCAAGGAGAGAGGAGCTCAAAGGGAGCAGAGCTAATAAATTTGTGTGGGACAGGATTGGTCAACCACTCCGAGTTAGATCAGATGAGAGAACCTTTGCTCAAGTTGTTGGAGCAAAAAGAGGTATACAGGGGGTTTTCCTCCTCTGATTTTTTCTTTTAAGGAAAAGAAAGAGCTCCGAGACTGCCTTCTGTTGAAGCCTATTGACCTTAATACATGCAAAGGGAAGTCATGAATGGAGGTTAGCTCTGGGGACTCTTCTGGAGGAGGCAGTGTTTGTGACAAAGGTTCTTCAGATTGAGGCTAAAGGTCTTCCTGCAGATTCTGGGAGAAGTAGATTTTTTGCCAAGTGGTGCAGGAGTTTGGCATCTTGGTAGGCATGGAAGGGACCGTGACAGCCCAGATCTTCAACGATATGCACGGATTCCCGTTTTAACATGGCATCAGCAGATTGTAGTTGAGACTTTTTGGCAGCCTTACCATTCGAATGTCTTTGCCATTGATGGCAAAGTAAAGCGCAGTGTTGACAAGGAACCTGAGAAGCTTTGTAATAACATAACTTTTCTATGGTTCGAGATGAAAGTGGAGGCTCAAGGATGCATGTGGTGAGAAATGATTTGATGCTGTCAGGTGGTGACAGATCTAAGGCAACAACAATGGTGCAAAGTCCAACAAAGGCGGCAGTGGAAGTGCAGACCAATAAGGCCAAGTGGCTTGCTAATCAGTAGATAGTTACAGGAGAAGGCGGTGGAACAAGAGATAGTTGATGTCATTCATGGCCAGAACTAAGAAGAATTGCCAAATGGGAAGGAAATAAAAAATCTCAATTCTTGAGTTCTTTTAAATGCTTGAAGCTCGTGGCAACTCTTACACTTCAAAATATAGAAGAAATACAAGATTTGTAGCATGATCGTCCGGGAAATGTGGCAGATGCTAACTTGTTGGTGCCTATTCAGGCTAGCAGTGACAAGATCAATGATGAACTTTGGATGAGGAAATAGATGATTATGACGACGGAGAGGAAGATATTATTAACTAGACTACAGAACACGTGATTGCTGGTCAAAAAGAGAACGGCAAAGAAGGGGTAATCCCCATAACCTCTTTGTATACAAATGGCAATTATAATATGCAAGATCACGGAGATGAGATTGAATCTCCATTAGACAGCCATCTGAATCTCAGCAGATATGGACCTGATTTGAATGCGACTCAGATAACTAACTTTCTAGACTCCTGGAAAGACGAGGTTACTGAGAATGATGGACATGGTTGAATGATGAGACTGCATGGCCAGGAGGTCAGGTTAAGGCTAGCATGCGTGAATTCAGAAGAGGAGGATGATGGAAAGTAAACTTGCATGCAACAGGACTTATATTGACTAAATAATACGGTACACAAAGGAGCAATTTAGAGACCACAATTCAGAGATCATGCTTCTTCAATTTAATTTCAATTTATTAGTACAGCAATATTTCTGATCATTTGAATGTGTTTCCGTCATTTGGGGAATCATGTCTCTCCAAGCTTACTTCCTTCAGATATTTGGGAAACATTAGTAGAATTGATAATGTATATAAAGACACTTGCCATATTCAAATTCTTTTGCAGGGTATATATTTAGAAAGAAGACTAATAAGAGATCTTTCATATGAAATTCACCCTAATCCCACTACAAGAGATGGATAAATCCTTTTCAATATTCACTCAATAGCCCTCTGACCATGCATAGCTCAAGCATCTTTTTCCTTGACTTGATCCCAAGGATGGGATTCAGCAATGGGATCGACGACAGCTCCCTACCGTCCGCATTCTTAAGATCAATGTGAAGTTCAACCAAAAAGGAGGCAGCTTACATGGTCTTAAAAGAACAAAATTATTCTTTGCTGTCTGTTTTTTTCTGAAAAGATTAAAAGAAAGAACACATGGAATATGCACAACATGCCACAATAAGGAATGCTTTATGCTACGGTGAAACACAAGATTTTCTTTAGCATTTTGTGTTCTAAAAAAACAATAAGAAGAAATTCCCTATGAGAGTTCAAATGAAAACAGAAGAAAGAAACTCTATTAGAGACTTGCTCAGTCCTCCAAGGCTCAAAAAAACAAGGTCCTCCTTTGATATCTTTCTTGATCTGAAAATATTAAAGAAGAACACAGGGAACATGCAGGAAATGCTAATTTTGGTCAAGAAGTATGGATTGATATCCATACATGTCCCCCAAGTATTTCAAGCACCATCAGAATAAAAGGGAACTTCAACAGGCCTCCAACAATCAAGGTTCTTCTTTAACCTCTTTCTTGATCTGAAAATATTAACCCAAAAAAACACGGAACATGTAGGAGTTGCTAATTTGTGAACAAGATGGATGATTTGTGCGAATGTTAGTCATAAACTCTAGAAATAACTGCAATGGTAGGATAGTGTAATGCTGAACATTCCTATGAAATTCTAAATTCCTTGAGAGTAGCTTTAAAGAAGATAAATAGGAAATCCACTAAGAAATCATGGCAATTAATTTGGCATTTCAAGCACTATCAGAATAAAAAGGTGGGAACTTACACAGCCCTCCAACAGACAAGGTTCTTCATAGGCCTCTTTCTTGATCTGATAATATTAACAGAAAAAAACCATGGAACATGTAGGAGTCGCTAATTTGTGAACGAGATAGGTGGTTTACAAAATGTGAATCATAAGCTCTAAAATAATTGAGATCGTAAGATAATGTACTGCTGGACATTTCTCAGAAATTCCATCGTCTTCGGGAGAAGTTCAAGTGGAGGTAGATAGGAACACCACTAGAAAAACGTGCAAATCAATTTGGCATTTCAGAATAAAAAGGCAGGAACTTACACAGTCCAGCAAACAAGGCTCTGCTTTGACCTCTTTCTTGATCTGAAAGTATTAAGAAAACATTGTAGGAAAGGCTAATTTGTAATCAAGACGAATAGTTTGGAAAAAAAACCACGAGGTTGAAATAATTGTGATGGTAGGATAATCTATTAATGAACAAACCCTGAGAAATTCCAGAATCTTTGAGACTAGCACAAATGGAGGAAGAAAGAAACTACACAAGGAAATGATGGTAATTCATCTGGCAATTCAAAAAGAACAAGTTCTTTGTAGACCTCTTTCTTGATCTGAAAATATTAACAGGAGGAAAAACATGGAACATGTAGGAGTTGCTAATTTGTGAACGAGATAGATGGTTTATGCAAATGTCAATCATAAGCTCTAAAAATAACTGAGATGGTAAAGATAACGTATTGCTGAACATTTCTAAGAAATTCCAAAGTCTTTGGGAGGAGTTTAATTGGATGTACATAGGAACTCCACTAGAAAATCATGCAAATCAATTTGGTATTTCAAGCACTTTCAGAAGAAAAAGGCAGGAACTTACACAGTCCTCCAACAAACAAGGTTCTGCTTTGACCTCTTTCTTGATCTGAAAGTATTAAGGAAACATTGTAGGAAAGGCTAATTTGTAATCGAGACAAATAGTTTGGAAAAAAAACCACGAGGTCAAAATAATTGTGATGATAGGGTAATCTATTAATGAACAAACCCTGAGAAATTCCAGAATCTTTGAGACTAGCACTAATGGAGGAAGATAGAAACTACACAAGGAAATCATGGTAATTCATCTGACATTTCAAACAGAACAAATTCTTTGTAGACCTCTTTCTTGATCTGAAAATATTAAGAGGAAGAAAAACATCGAACATGTAGGAGTTGCTAATTTGTGAATGAGATACATGATTTATGCAAATGTGAGTCATACACTCTAAAAATAACTGAGATGGTAAGATAATGTATTGCTGTACATTTCTAAGAAATTCTGAAGTCTTTGGGAGGAGTTTAATTGGAGGTAGATAGGAACTCTACTAGGAAATCTTGCAAATCAAGTTGGTATTTCAAGCACCATCAGAATAAAAAGGCAGGAACTTACACAGTCGTCCAACAACCAAGGTTCTTCTTTGACCTCTTTCTTGATCTGAAAGTATTAAGAAAACATGTAGGAAAGGCTAATCTGTGATCGAGACGGATTTGCAAAAAAATAAAACGACGAAGTCGACATAATTTTGATGGTAGGATAACGTATTAATAAACAAATACTGAGAAATTCCAGTCTTTGAGAGTAGTTCAAATGGAGGAAGATTGAAAATACACAAGGAAATCGTGGCAATTAATCGGGCATTTCAATTTTCAAGTACTATCAGAATAGAAGGCAGGGATACATGGTCCTCCAATAAACAAGGTTCTTCAGTCTCCTTTTTTGTCTGAACAAACTAAAAAAGAGAAGACATGGGAGCATGCAGGTTGTGCTACTTTATGAATGAAACAAATGGTCTAGGAAATCATGGTAATTCATCTGCCATTTCGATTTTCAAGTGCTATCAGAATAGAAGGCAGGGATACATGGTCCTCCAATAAACAAGATTCTCCTTCAATCTCCATTTTTGTCCAAAAATATTAAATAAGAGAAGACATGGAACATGCAGGTCGTGCTAATTTATGAACAAAACAAATAGTTTGTCCAAGTGTGAATCATAGACTCTAAAATAACAGTGATGGTACGTTAATGTATTGCTGAACAATCCTAAGAAATTAGCATTGCCTATCTAGAGTTGTATAAATGGAGAAGATATTGAAACTTCACCAGGAAATCATGGTAATTTATATGGCATTTCATATACTATAAAGAAAAAAAAGGCAGGGACTCACACACTGCTCAAATGAACAAGGTTCTTCCCAGACCTCATTTTTAATCGAAAAATATCAAAAGAACACAGGGCACATGCAGGAAATGCTAATCTAAGACCAAGACAGATGGTTTGTGCAAATGTGAATCATAAGCTCTTAAAATAATGACGATCGTAGAAATGTCCTGTGATAAACGGATACCCTCTATTCCCAAAAACCATCAAAACTCCTTCCTAACCTAATTATTTCATTGATACAGAACATGATAGTTTGGCTTCGCAGCATTGGAGTTTTCCAAGAACAAAGCAATCAAATTGGAGAGAAGAAAACATACATAAGAATGCTTGACAATCTCACATGTGAACACACGAACAGAACATGAGAGATGTCCATTAAAAATACAGCAGTCATACAGATTTTGATTTTATAAATGGTAAACATTGCATCCATGTCAAATGGCATAAAATATACATAAACATACATACATACATATATATATAACAAAATTAATTTTAAACAAGGGAAGTCTAAAGGATTCAGACAATGAGTGAATACCTGATCTTTGAAATCAGCTTCATTAGACTCTTTCTTGATACGTACATTCTGAATATTAATTAGACTGTTGATTAGAGTAGGCTTCCTGCAAAAGGATAATGATAAGTTCTCAATAAGAATGCATTTGAAGATTAAGTAGAATAAGATCTCATAATACAAGAACATGTATGTACCGTTCATCTGCTCGCTTCGCATCATCCATCTCTGCATCAGAATCAGGATCCCATCTTTCATCAGCATTCATTTGATCTTCATCTGCCTGGATAGCAAAGCATGTAGAGTTATAATGCTTACTACTGTTATTTATTTCAATCCAATTATGGCATTTAGTGCTGTGTGGTTGAAAATGGAAAAAGAATCAACAGATCTTTTTGAGTGAGATTCCAAATCCAACAGATGCAAACTTAAGAGTATTGGATATCAACGGATCTCTAATGAAAGACATCCAAAGAGAAAATATTGATTGAATTCACCTCTTGTATGCTAATGATTGATAAGGTCTTATAAATATCAAGAGCACTAGCCTGACTACATGAGTATGATGGATTCTTTCATGGAATGTTTTGGTGTTTGCAGTTGAGGTCTTAACAATCCAATCTCCTCTCATAAAACTACATCAATTCCGATTAAATTTGTTCATAACTAATGTTTAAATAGGTTACTACTAATCTGACTTCAATTCCTAATACGACTCTACTTTGGCAATATCTTATTTCCATTTCAGAGACAAGTATATTAATGTAAAACTTTTTACAGCTAAGATCAGGGCTGTAGCAGTCCTGACTCAATGAGAATGAGGGCCCCACCTCCATGTGTAAGTAAAAAAAAACGGAAAACTGAAAAAAATTATTAAAAAATAACGGAAATTCTTGAAAAATACGAATTAACAGAAAACTGTTTTTTTTTCATTTACATTGAGGGACCCCAACCAAATTAGGGGCCCCAATCGTAACTGAACATCTCTCTATTAATGTATATGGATTAATGCCCTTGCATATCAATATACAGTAACCTTTTCCTAAATCTATGTTAATAGCCAAGGTTTTCTAAACTTTCAAAGGAAATAAATCTCATTCTCCCCCTGTTCCTCCATTCACTCAAGAAGGGCGAGGAGCCACCCTATTTTGTGATAGATAAAGTTCACATTAACAGTATACCATGACAATTATGATGCTTGTGCCCCCCCCCCATCTCATAGCAACGGCCACCAATCTGCCACCACCTACCTAAAGGAGCAAATTTTGCCTCCTTATCCTATCAGAAGAAAGGCATTCTGGTGTTAAGAAAGTTATTCCATGTTACCATTACGGCTAAAAAGGGCCACCTTGCCATTGATCCTATTTTATTACTATTTTATGAGAGATAATGAGCACATCAATAATATAACATTGCAACTGTGATGACTGTTCTCTCCTATCTCATACCAACAACCAGAATCCATCGCCAACAAACCATATTTGCAAACTTTGACCCGTCTTCAATCAGAAGAAAGGCATTCTAGTGCTACAAAAGTTGCTCCACATTGCCATTTTCACTACCTTGTCATTGATCTTCAAGAATGATCAACTGATTGTTTCCACCAAGCAACAATATCCAATCTCACAAACTCCCCTGAACACAAACAAGGAAGCACATCATCTCTCATTCAAGCAACTCAAAATGCACTAAATCTTGATGTAGTCAAACTGATCAATCACTAGTTGGATCCATGATTAAAGTATTCCAAAGCCACATCCAAACTCTGACTTGCTACTTTGACATGCCACCTTCAAAATCAACCACATCCTGCACAAACGATCAATCATCACCACCTAAACAAACGTTCCTGTGAAGAGAGTTGGGGAGAAAAGAAGGTTAATTCTATTTAAGATGGGAGGTTACATATATATACGGAGATTAGATACCTTAGACAAATAGATATTCAATAACCTATTTACCCATAAAGAAGTAACATACACACAATTAACTCTAAGACTCCTCTTCAAACTGAAACATATAAATCAACTATGCTCAGTTTGTCACATAATGACTCAAGCATCCTAATACTAAACTCCTTTGTAAATATAACTGGAAACTGCTCAGAAGACTGAGTATAAGGAGTAGAAATAACCCCTTACATGACCATGTCTCTCACAAAATGACAGTCAACCTCGATGTACTTTGTACGTTCATGAAAGATGGAATTATTTGCAATGAAAATAGTAACTTAATTGTCGCAATGCATGGACATAGGAACCTCAACATCAAACCTAAGCTGTTCTAATAGTGATTTTACCTACATCATCTCACATACTGTCTATACCATAGATCGGTACTCAGCCTCTGCATTAGACATTGACACCACATTTTGCTTCTTACTGCATTAAAGTTACCAAATTACCTCCTACATAGGTGTAGAAGTCAGATGTGGATTTTCTATCCCTCTCTATCTCCTACATATCCTAAGTCTGAGTAAACTACAATCCTGGTGCAACCATTTCTCAGGTAGACTAGCCTTTCCCTAGAGCATCTTTCACATATGATAGAACACGAAGAGTTCCTGTCAAATGTACTCTCCTAGGCTTATATATATACTGGCTCAAAAGGCTAACTACATATGAGATATCAAGTCGAGTCACAGTCAAGTAAATGAACTTTCCGATCAACCTTCTGTACTGATTAGGATCCTCTAACAACTCCGAGCTGCTGTCCCAAAATGTAGGTGTCTGCTTAATAGGAATACTCTCTGGTTTACACCCTAAAAGACATGTCTCCTGTAAGAGATCTAGAAGATACTTCCTTATGACAGTGCCATCTTGCCATGTACATAAGAAAACTCAATCCCAAGGAAGTAGCGAGGTTGTCCCATATCTTTTGTCACAAAGTGAGTATGTAAATGCTTTTTGATCTCTATAATGTCCTACATATCACTACTTGTCACAAGTATGTCATCTACATAAACTACTAGAATGACACACCCACTAACTGTCCTCCTGTAGAAAACTGAATGATCTACTGCATGCCTCGGAAATTCACCAATAAAAATCACCTAATTGAACTTCTCGAATCATGTTCTAGGACTTTGTTTAAGGTTGTAGATTGCCTTCTTGAGTCTACACACAAGATCCTCCTCCTAAATAACATATCCTAGAGGTTGTTCTATCAAAACAGACTCAATCAAGTCTCCATACAGAAAGGCATTCTTAACATCCAACTGATACACCTCCCACGAGTGATTTATAGTTAGTGAAACAAATACTTTGATGGAATTAAGACGAGTAAAAGATGAGAAAGTTTCCTGATAATCTATCCCATACATCTGAGTGAAGCCTCGGACCATCAGTCTTGCCTCATATCTGTCAATACTGCCATCTACCTTGTACATGATAAAATAGATCCATTTGCAGGTAACTACTGTAGTTCTAACAGTGCAGGTCACCAGTTCCCACGTACCACGACTAGTAAGTGCAGTAAATTTTTCATCCATAGTAGCCTTCTAATGAGGAAGGGCCAGTACCTTCTGATAATTCCTGAAGATAGACTGAGAGACAAAGGACAAAGCAAAATTACGAAAACAAGAATGAAGAAAATCATAAGAAACAAAATTAGAAATAGGATGGACTATACAAGAACGGATACATTTTCGTAGAACAACGGGCAGATCTAAGGTACAAAGGAGGATGATTCTGTAATGAGAGGCACTAAGGCATGCTGGCGTCGTTGATAAACCTACAAGGGACGAGCAACTTCTAATGGCAAAGTAAGTCCTCTTTGAACATTATTATCCTGTAACTCAACAACAGATAGAAAGAGAATACACATAGTGAATGGTGGAGACAGATCATAGTACGACTCAAGACTCAAAAAAGATGACATCAACAGCCACAAAATATCATTGGTACGAAATGAAAACATCGATACCCCCTTTGAGTCTTGAAATACTCAACAAAGACATACTTGATTGACTGTGAAAACAGTTTGTCTAGACCAAGGAAGAGATCTTGGACAAACGCCACACACCCAAACACTCTGGGAGTTAAACTAAACAGACTAGACTCAGGTTTGAGACGATGAAGTGGGACTTCACCCTCCAAAGATGCAGAAGACATTCTATTGATAAGGTAAGTGACTGTAAGCACAACATCAGACCACAACTACTTTGAGACATGCATATGAACCATGAGAGTGCAAGCAACATCTAGTATATACCTATGTTTGCATTCTACAACCTCATTTTGTTGTAAAGTGTATGGACAAGATGTCTAATATATAATACCCAAAGAATCACAATATAAAGTAACCTTGCTCGGAACAAATTCAAGTACATTATTCGTGCTTAGAAATTTTGGAGTAACGTCAAAATAATTTTTTATTTTAGACAAAAAAAATCTGAGTACATCGTAAACATGACTTCGATCTTTAAGCAAATATACCCAAGATGCTCTAGAAAAATCATCAACAAAGACTATGTAATACCTATGACTTAACACAGAAGGGACTCTAAACGGATCCCAGACATCACAATGAACCAACTCGAATGCATTAATACTCGACACAAAATGTAATCTTTTAAACGAAGCACAATGGTGCTTACCCAATTGACATAACTGACAATCAAACTACGAAATTAAACACCAAGACAAGGCCTATTGAAGCTTCTGATGAGATGGGTGACCCAAACGACAATGCCACAAGGAAGAAGACTCAGAAGTAGATGCCACAGAAGCTAATCTTTGAGGAATATCATCACGAACCAGTAAATATACTTCATTTCCTCGCTCACAACCCAAATTAATCCTCCTCCCCGTTTGTAAATCTTGAAATATACAATGGAAAAGAAAGAATGTAAGACAGTAATTTAATTGTTTTATAATTATACTAATGGACGATAAATTTACAGAGAAATCAAGAACAAAAAGGACATTTTCAAATGATATTTGTGAAAAAACTTGCACCACCCCTTCACCTGAAACAAGACACGTCCGGTCATTAGCAAGTGCCACAGACCGAAACTCAAGTTACTGAAATAAATAGGTAAACAAACTACGTGTACCTACCATATGCGAAAAGACACCAAAATCGATAATCCATGAGGAATCCCTGGATACAAGGTGAGCACTAGTACCTGAAGAGCTAGCATGGATAACCATGGCAACAAATTTTATGACCACCTTTAACTGTTGAAGCTGCTCATAGTCTGCCTGTGAAGCTAAGAAGGTTTACTCCTTAGTAGTAGCTACAACAATAGTGGACTCTATGGTAACATTTCTCGTCTATGGCCGACTAACTAAATCCCAACACTTTTCAATTTTGTGCCTCAATCGTCTGTAATGCACACATCGAGGACGTCCACCTATGTCACCTCGACCACGACCTCCACCTTGAGAACTACCACGACCTCGACCCTGTGTAACTGCCATGGCTGACGGTGCTAACACTAAAGGAGATGCAGCAGTAGAAACTCGAAGTACCTTCGTATAGGTAGTCTGTAAGTCTAGAACACTATCAGTTCCCAACACGAAACACCTGACGTTGTAGGCTACAACTGCCAACTCCTCCCTGTATTGACGTAGTCTCGTAATATCCACTGTCAAGAGTTGATACACATCTATCTCATCCATAAGGACACGAAGGCGGGTGAAGTGCTCCTGAACTGACTGATCTCCCTAACGAAGGGTAAATAGTTGCTCATATAACTCACATACACGGGAGATATTCTTCTCATGACCATACGTGAGGCGAAGTGTATCCCATATTTTCTTTACAAGTTGCAACAATATAACTCCCCATGCAACCGAGGACTCCATACTGTTAGCCATGCATGTAATATGTAACGACCTAATTTTAGAAGTAGTGATTTGGTCAAATAATTAAGGTGAATTCAGGTGTGTTGGGTATTAAGGGTCCCAGTGTCCAAAATGGGACATATTCTTAGTAGTGTCTGACGTCTAGATTGTGTGTTTCTGACCTTTTTGGTATAATGTGGTTTGGATGTTGTGCCGACCCTTATGGAAATTTTGAGGGTTTGTCCTATGCTTGTCTTGAATTATGTCTTTGTTTCAGGGTTAGTTTGGTCATTTGACCATTTAAGTGCCCTAGTATTTAAGTAGGCTAAGGCACAGATTATGTAACCCTTTTGTCATTCGTGTAACCCTATTTTAGACTCCCATTGAATAGAGAGAACTCCTCCCTCCTCTCTCCAGATCTAGGGTTTCATGTGAGGTTCATCTGTGGAGGATTGGATGCTTGCTTTGGGGATTGTATTTGAGTTCTTCTTCTCCACTCGACACAACAAGTGGTATCAGAGCCTAGGTTTGAAGGAGAAGGAGAAAAGGGATTTGGGATTTGTGCTTTTTGTTTTTGGGAAGAGAAGGGGACGTGCATTTGGTGAGGGTGAAAACCCTAGATCGAGTGGAGGAAGAACGTGCACAGCCAGTGCACAGCCCACGCGCAGACCAGCGCGCGCCTGTCTTCCCAGCACGCCCGCGCACAGACCAGCGCCCGTCCCGTGCACCTGCACATCCACCCGCGCGCAGACCAGCGCGTGCCCGCTGCCCTGCGCGGCACCAGCACTCCCAGGCGCCAATCCCCTGCGCGGCACCAGCACGCCCGCGCACTCTGCCCTCCAACCCGCATCTGGTCCAGACCGCGCGTGCACCTGCATCCGGTCCAGACCGCCTGTGCACCAGCAGACCTCACTCCAGCGCGCAGACCAGTGCACGCGTGCCCACTCCAGTGCAGCAGACCAGTGCGCGCCTGTCCCAGCGTGCGCACAGCAGCCCACGGGCGTGCCCGCTCCAATGCAGCAGGGTCTGTTTTTTTGGAGATCTGCTTTGGGGATCAGATTTGAAGATCTGATTTGTTTTGAAGTGCAGTTTAAGGTGGAGAGCAGTGTTTTCTGAAGATCACATTTTGGAACATCGCCAGTTTGGTCCCAAGTTTCTGGGACGATCAGTAAGCTTTCTAATTTCTCTTAGTTTCAATATTCACTTTATATTGAAATTATTTGTTGGTTG
>JAMKQA010013556.1:0-33167 GCA_024699735.1 Posidonia australis
GAATGTCCTCGCTATCTACTCGCTAACTTTAAGCGAGGACATTTCCTCGCAAGCTCCCCGCTATATTGCCTCGTTATATTTTTACGAGGACATGTCCTCGCTAAGTCCTCGCCGCATGTCCTCGCAAAATCTAATTTTTCTAGTAGTGTATCAAGTAATAAGTCTTCTTTTAGGGTGACTTGTTACCTACATGGAATAACTATATAATTATCACGTATTTATTACCATAGGTGTGCATAGTATTTGATCAAATAGTAACTTTCTTTTGGACCAATTATTATTCGCATGATCATCTTAATATCCCAAATAAATCAATTTATATAAAAAATGCTACTTTAGTAACATCTTTCTTCAGTTAATTTATTTTAAAAATATCAAACATCTAAAAGAAATAAACACTAAAAGGTGAATTAATATTGGTAAAGCTATGTGCTGATGGACATCTACAAGGACATCCGCAAAATACCCTGAAATGCATAAGAATTTGTCCTAGCAAATGTCCGCAAAGTTCCTGAAGTGCACGAGAAAAGTAGTGAACATCAGTAGCAGATGTCTATTATTTCCCTAATCCATACAAGGATTTAGCAGACGTCTATTTAATCCCTGAACCAAAATGGGGTTCCAGTAAACATCCACTGAAAATCTTCGAGTGTGGTGACTGAAGTGGACGTCTGCTATGATAACTGCAATCCAAGAATCTCTAATTTTTTATATGAAATTCAAAGAAAACTTGATTTTAACCATGATCATACATGATTCATGAGCTATTGATGATTTAATCATGATTATGCTATGATAACATTTGTTGAAAATTAACATATCACATAAATTTGATATACACCAAGATTAGGGAATAGCACAAAGGAGAAAACTATATGTTCTTCCCACATAGGATTTTAACATGACAAATCAACAAGGATTAAATGTAATCGGAAGTGTACCTTAATCTATAATGAAAATCAGAATGATCACCCTTTCTCACTTGCATGACATTCGGTCGTCCAAACTACCAAAATCCTTTTTCCTTTTATTTATCAATTTGGGGATGAGAGAGAAAGGAGACCAAAAGTCAGAGATTTAGAGACTATGGCTCTTATTTATAAAATTCTATAATTTTACAAATTTTTAATTCAACCCATAAATAAATAGAAATATATCCAAATGATCTCTAAACATTAAACCTACATCTCTTAAGATGTCAATGAGCTCAATCTAAAACCAAATACATCACTTTTAATGAGTTTAATCACAAAATTACTTATAATACTTTATATCGATTTATATTTAATTAAATTTTAACCCAACAATATGAACATAATGTGAATGTGCACTGGTATGTTCTATTGTCAGTTGATTTTGTTATTATTTTTTTGAAAGCAAGTAAATAAGATTAAACTAAGATCGAATGTGAAACCATATCGACACCAAGGTTCAAACAATGCGAAAAGAAAGACATGAATGAGAAGCTTGCATAGAAAATTAAGAAAAAAAAGAAAACCAATTGACCAAGAAAAGTTGTTTTTCTATGTATGGTGTTTTGGGAGAGAATTTAGCCATATGTTCTCGTTCCCTTAGCCTTGCTCGAGTAGTTGATGATCAAGGCTTTGCATCTCGATCATGGAGTTGATCTCTTTTGATTCTTCCCATCGTTTTTTAGACTAGCTAAAGAGATGAGATCTTCTCCACCTTTCTAAATTTGGAAGAAAGCCCACCCACCACCATGCCTAATTAATCATGTGAGAGATAGCATAAGAAATATTATTGATGGAAGTAGAATTTAGTTGTTGAAGGAAAAAAAAAGTTCACATTTCAATGGTAAAAAGACAAGAAGGAAAATGTAGTCAAAATCCTCTAAGAAGGAGCAACTGCAAAATGCAAACAACAACCAACTAATCAACTTTGGCTCTAATCATTTCATTGATTTATTTCATTGAAAATATTTCTATTTCTCTTTATTTTCTCTCTCCTAATCAATATTGGCTCTAATCTAATGCAAACAACAACCAACTAATCAACTTTGGCACACATATTATTTATGCAACAAGAAAATAATTGATTATACATATTGTATTGTTTTATGTGATAATTTGAGTAATCATGAAAAATTATTTCATAGTTTGCATTTCAAAAATTCCAATATGATATTTTATTTAAATAAATAAAATTAATTTCAAAATGAGTACTAATGCCATTAAAATAAAAAAAAGATACAATTTTATTATGCATCTTATTTAAATATATTGTATTATTTTATAGATTTTTTTAAATAAACAAATGAAATTTTCAAATGGGTGTTTTCCAAAAAAATACAATTGGGGAAAAAAACTAGAATAAAAGGATCACAAGGAGAAATTGACAACAAAAGAAATAAAGAATGAAAACTAATTGGTATTGTGATTTAAATTTTATGATTTTTTTCCCCTTGAATCCTCAATTTCATACATATTAAAGTGTCTAACCCACGTCCCCATCTTTTCTCTTCCTCCATCATTTTCTGTTTGTTTATTTCTCTTCCCAAAAGATCAACAAAATATTGTTGAAAAAAATTATGCATAGGATAACATTATTATGAAATTGTATTGATTTCTTCAATTTATGTCAAACAATGTTATGCAAAATCTTATAATATTGTATTGATTTCCCTAGAAAGAGTCACACTGACAGAGCAACGACAGAGCTATGGAACTTTTTTTATTAATTTTGTTTGTTTTTTTAATGGTAATCCATTCATTGATTTATTATTTTATGTATGCTTGTGTTTCATCAATTCCCAACCAGAAATAGTTGGTGTGGTCCCACGTTTCTTTTTTGTTTTTAAATTTTTTAGTTTATTTCTTTATTGGAATCCATTACTTGATTTATTATTTTTATAATTACTCTTGTATCATAATTTCCCAAGAAAATGTGTTTAGTCCCCTATTCATATATTTTTAATTGTTTTTTTTATTATTTTAAATATTATTCATAACGTGGCCTTACATCCCATTTGTTTTAAAATTTATACTTTATTCCATTTGTTTGAGTAATTAAGAGATTTAGTAGGCCCTAAATCTCTTAATTACTTGTTGGATTTGCATCTTGTCGTTTTTAAAAAAACAGATTTATTTAATGTTGTTTAAATAGTTTTTAGTCTGTTAATAATATCTTTCCCATGTTTGTTTAAATCCCATCCCTATACTTGTGCTACAATGGCCGTTTTTATATCTTAATTTAAAGGGATGTATGGTCGTTATTCTTGGAAAGGCATCAAATTGAATAACGGATTTCATTCCTTCTCTATTTTGAGATGGATTTTCAAAATAAGAAATTCAATGTCGTGTACATTACAAACATAATTTTCAATTTTTGTTTCATCGAAATTGGGAAGGGAATATTGGAGTAGACAATTATTTTTATGAGTAGTTTCGTGAGGGAGGAACCAGGAATTGTTTTTCACAAGGAGGGATTATTAGCGTTACTTTTTGTAAATAGTTATTTTTCACAAAGTGTCGTATTTCTTCGTTTGTATGCATAATTAGGAAAAGTTTATTTTTATATTCAAAGTTTTCTTGTTACTGTCATTGTTTGTGGATTGACTGCTTTTTTATTATCATGAAGTCGACATATAATTCTTATAACATCCATAATACTAAAACAATTGCATTCTATGAATTTGTTAAAGTTACACAGGGAAATAGTTTTTCTATGTTTTGGCATTAAATGATTAAGTATTTATTGATTTATAATGTTCCACATCATTTGTTCTTTTTATCGATGTGTATGGTTTTATTTTAATACATGATGTTCTAACATTTTGGTGATAATATGAAATAATGTTTATTTTAGTAATTACGATAAAAAATAATGTTTATTTAGTTAAGCGAGAACTACTGTTGTTTTGTAGTTCCATCCTTTGAAATAATGCTTGTTTCATTAACTACTGAAAATAAAAGAGAATAATGTTTATTTAGTTCAACAAATTCTCTCATGTTTTTTTTTTTTTGTAAACGGTATTCTATTATTAGATAAGTCCATACAGAACAGCATATGGTATTGTGCTGAGAAAATATTACAGAACCTTAGTTCCAACAATTTAGGAACAAGATGTCTAAAATGCAGTAAGCAGAAAGAAGCCTGAAAATAAAGGAAATTCCATCGACCAACAAAACGTTAGCCATTACAGGGGATTGTCATCCAAGACAGCAGGAGTAGATGCATTTTGTTCCTAATCTTGCTGATCATTATTTGTAGCCATAGGGTCAATTTCCATATCCCTGTTCTGCTGAAAAGATGAAATGGAGTGCAGAACCTCATTTTTTTCAAATTCGAAAGGCCACAATGTCTCTTCTTCGGTGGACCGACGAACCCGAGATAGAGTCGTCGGAACAGAAACAACATCCGCCAGAGATAAATCACAGTTCAAGACACACAAGTATAATCAGGAACCAAAGAAAATTTTCAGTAGAAAAGAAACTATAATTTCATCCTCAATATCACAATCATAGTGTTCGGATTCAGGCAAACAAATGCCCTAACCCTAGAACAGCTGATCAGTTCAGGAAGACAGATCAGTTCAGGAGCACTTTGCCACTCTTCGTGCCCTACTAGATGAGTTAGATATCTATCAACCCTTGACAGTTGATATCACACGCCTACGTCAGTATCGTGAGGAGTTAACAGTTGTAGTCTATCTTTCTAACCTGAACCCAAACATCAGTTCCCAAATCAAGGGTCAGGTTTTAGTAACTAACAGTGTTCTGGATCTTCAGACCACATTTGCCAAGACTTTACAAGTCTTTACAACGACCACTCCCAGTGTGTCAGAGCCTTCAGCTATGGCGGTCACTCGAGGGCAAGGACGAGGTGATTCTAGAGGTGGAGGTCATGGTAAAGGAGAGACATGTGGGCATCCCCGATGTGCACACTATGGACGATTGGAGCACAGCATTGAGAAGTGCTGGGACATTATTGACCAACCACAGATGGCACACATCACCACAAAGCCGCCTACTACAATAGCTATGACTGAGGAGTAGACTTTTACAGTTTCTCAGGCAGATTACGAGAGGCTTCAGCAACAAAAGGTTATAGATACTGGGGCCACGGCTATTCAGGCTAACTCCTCAGGTACTAGAACCTTCCTTACATCCAAGGATCCTTCATGGATTATTGATTCTGGTGCTTCATCACACATGTCAGGTGCACGTAGCTTATTTACCCAGTTATCTCAATTATCAGATTTTCAGTCTATGGCAATTGCTGACGGTCGAACGTGTTCTGTTTCAGGTGAAGGAGTAGTTCAAGCCTCTTTACAATTGTCTCTTGATAAAGTCTTGTTTATTCCAGATTTCCCTGTAAATTTGTTGTCCATTAATGCCATTACTAAACAGTTAAATTGTTCCTTTTCATTGTAACTTTCAGGATTTACGGATTAGGAGGAGGATTGGTTTGGACCGTGAGCGAAGAAATGGGGTGTACTTACTGGTTCGCAATGACATTCCTCGAGGACTGATCTCTGTGGCGTCTACTTCCGAACCTTTTTGCTTGTGACATTACCGGTTAGGTCACCCGTCGCATCAGAAACTTCAGCAAGCCCTACCCTGGTGTTCTATGTCGTAGTTTCAGTGTGAATTTTATTAGTTGGATAAGCACCATCGTGCTACCTTTGAGAAAGTACATCTTGTATCCAGTACTTCTAATTTTGAGTTAGTCCATTGTGATGTTTGGGATCCGTCTCGAATCCAGTCTGTTTCAGGACATAGATATTATATAGTTTTTATTGATGATTTTTCTAAAGTATCTTGGGTATACTTACTCAAGGATCGTGCTCGGGTTTATATGATGCACTCCAACAATTTGTGACAGAAATAAAAAATCAGTTTGATGTTACTCCCACGATTTTGCACACCGACAATGCACTTGAGTTTGTTCAACATAAAATCATTTCTTATTGTGTTTCATTGGGTATTTTACATCAAATCTCCTGTCCCTACACATCTCAGCGAAATGGTATTGCAGAACGCAAACACAGGCACATCCTAGATATCACCTGTACTCTCATGATTCATATGCATATCCTTAAGTAGTTATGGTCTGATGCGGTGCTTACAGCTACCTATATGATAAATAGAATGTCTTCTACACCTCTTGATGGGGAGATCCTAATCCGTCACCTTAGACCGGAGTCTAATCTATTCGGTTTGACTCCCAGAGTATTTGGGTATGTGGCATTTGTCCAAGACCTCTCACCTGGTTTGGACAAATTGTTTCCTCAATCCATAAAGTGTGTCTTTATTGAGTATTCCCGCACTTAGAAAGGATACCGGTGTTTCCATCCTCCCACCAGGCGTTATTTTGTGTCTGCTGATGTCACTTTCTTCGAATCTATTCCATACTATGTAGTGTCTTCGCCGTCCAATGTGTCTGTCCCTCTTCCTTCTGTAGTGCAGTTGCAAGATGAAAATGCTCGAGACAATCCCACCATGTCACCCAATGTTATTCGTCCCTTGCAGGTCTATTAGCATCTCCCCACGCCCATAAACCTTGGGAACTAAATAATTAAGACTTCACTGATAAATAAAAATGCAAATTTCAGTAGGAGTTGAAACTAAAAGATGACTACGTAAACCTTGGGGACTAAAAGCTATAATCAACAGATAAAATGTAGTCAACAACAGCTTTCTTAAAAACAGTAGCAAGGTAAAAAAAAAAAACTCATAATTTTAAATTTAAACTAAATATAGAAGAAGGTTTAAAATATCAAATCCAGACTTCGGTTGCATCTTTTAAATTAGTTTCGTACCAACACTAGCATGTAGAATAAAATTATACATTTTCAGATAATAACAACATGCTTCTAATACTTTAGTGTGTTTGTTTTCTGTTTGTCCTAAAGAAAAGTACTTAAGCAAACTTGTCTTTTTCAAGTTTTTCAATATTTAAATTGGTACCTCAAGTTGATTGGGCGTACTAAGCATGACTACTTAAGAAAGGGTCCTTTTAAAGGTATAAGAGAGAGCGAAAGAGCAGGTCAATTTGTGACAGATTTATAAACAAACAACAATCTCATGAAATGCAACAGTTGATAAGAAAACTTGACAGCAAGATTTCAGCATACTTTGTTATACCTTATGTGAGAAACTCTTTAAGCAATTTAGATAATGATCAACTGCAACATCGCCTTGAAGTGCTTCTTCGCAAGGGTGATCATTTACATATTCATCAAGAAAATCAAGTAGGCCCCCACTTGAGGCACTGCGTTCCGCCACATTTGACATTCCAGGCTGTGAAGGAGACTGCTCAACTGAAAAAATCCCAGACAAAAGATCGAATCCAGAGTTTACTAAACCATAAATGGAGGCAACAAGTCACTATTGACAATTATGGGGGTCGTTAGCTAAGATGCTGAGATTTTTTCAAAATTACCGAAATCAATTTTTTTTTTAATTTCAGTTTTTAAGCATAAATATAATATGGATATGTGTAATATATATACATAAATGTACAGCTTCCCAACCTCCGCTTATTCTTTGCAAAGGATCTCTCAAATTGTCACACCAAGTCTGTGTGACCGTCGTTTCTCTAAGGGGATATTCTTGTTTCGCAAGTAGACTTCTTTTAGGAATTATATTTGTAAGAGCGATTTTGATTTCATATGTTTGAACGTATCAGTTTAGCGATATTCAAGTATATATATATGTTCTTGGATTTCAGGAAGGACGCCTGCTACGATGTCTATTCAACTGTAGCTCTCTGACGGTTGTGACGCTCAAGAATTGCAATCTTATCTCGGTCCGCCTGCCTTCTCTTAGTCTTAGATTAGAGTTTTTCATCTCAGCCACATGGACGTGAGTTCTCTGGACGTACGTTTAACTTCTTGTTGACATATCCAACTGCCCGGTCCTTGAGGACCTGTCGTTGCACTGCTGCAATCCAACAAGTGATTTCCAACATGAAGCCTCTGGGACTGTCCGAACGCTTTTGCTATGGATTTCAGCCTTCCTCACCGTGAGCGAGATTTGATCTTGATATTTTTCTCATCAGTGGAGTGGAGCTTCTGATATTGTGTCCTCCGAAGCAGCGGATCGCTTCATATCGTTCTCGCCGATTTCGTTGATTTATTCAACAATCTTCTCTTCCACCTTCGCCATGCTCAAGTTTCTGTACTCTGCAGTTGGTTGGTGTATTCAGGTAACAATAATGGCCACAACTCCGCATTATTGGTTATTCTTTTGTGCAGCGCATCGATTTTGCTTCTCCACTTGTGAAAACCGATCGATATGCTTTTTGGCATCCATCGGTATATCGTCATGAATGAGCCACTTAATCAATTTAATTCATAGAAGGTTTTGACCATCCAAGAGGTACAAAATTTCAAACTGTCATGTCTAGCTGCAACCACTTTGTCGGGAGCTTCATGCCATGCACCGTGCAGCTTGGATATTGGACATACAAGGTGGAAGCTCTTACATTGATAAATATACAGCAAAAGCCGACAGTCGAAGTTAGTTTCACAAAACATTTACTTGATGTTTAATATTTTTATTGTTGTTCGATTATAAGGCTGCCCGAGAAATTCATATTTCTATTTTGTTTTTTCAGTTTGCGCTTGAGTTTCTAAAGCAATACAATATTGATGAAAGAAAGTCGGCTACTACTCACTAAAGCATTTCAAGGTTGCTAAAATTCAGTATCTCCCGACAAACTGGTTGCAGATTTAATTCAGAGGCAAGAGAACTTAATCACATTTGTTGCGTTCTTACTTACGATATCATGTTCCCTAGAAAAATTAACAGTTGAAGATTAGTACCTTTGCCTAGAACTTCTCCTTACGCCAAAGTGATTCTAAACATGAAGGAGAGCCTGTAATTCGTCTTTTCTTGCTTACTATTTCCTTCTTCTTCTTCTTCTTCTTCTTCTTTTCTTGTTATGCATCGTTGATGTTTTCATTGTTGTCACTGAATTCCAATATTAGAACAATTATATAAAGCATTATCATGTTCAAAGCACTCGAAAGAGTTCATGGAGGCAACAAGTCACACTCAGGCGATGCATTTAGTAGTAATTTTAGTGAAGAAGAACGAAGCTGAAGTGCGTCAAAACATGAGAGTGACAATGATCTCAACGATAAGAAACCATGAAGATATGAGTCATAATGAAGGTACATGATACCGTCACTATCACTGTGCAAAACTACATTAACGTGAGATCAAACCAGAATAATGAGATTGAGTTTATTGCATTCTTGCTCAGGAATGCACCTATTTTGGAAATTTTGGCTATCTATCATAAAATGCGTTGCTACAAGGAGCCAGAATCGGAAGTTGAAAACATTTCCTAGTTCACTTCGAGATTGTTAGCTTCTCCAAAATGCGTTGCTCTAGTGTTTTTGAACGTCAGCTAGAACTGAGGTGTTTTACTCCTGTTGGTTCGATTGATTCTTTGTAGTTTTCGTATTTTTTGCATCAATAATGTTTCTGTTGTGTTGGTCGGTGCACTTACTTGGCCGTGGACAAATAACAATATGATATACCAAATGTTTGCCGCATTTCAAGCCTACTTTTTAAACATGGCATGCAGAATCCAATTGCCATTTTATAAAAGATTCTTATTCTAAATTTATATAACATAGCGTTCAAGTACAAACACAGAAAAATGAAAGCAAATGTACGTAGTCTCAACTTTAGCATACTAGATCATGTTGCTAGCAATTCTTTTTCTTACTTTTTATACGATATATGATGATTCATAGCTACTAATACTAACTAAAAGCAATACCATACAACAGCAGTAACTATTTTTTTGTTTGACATGGTAAGTTGAGAAATTCTCCAAGCATCCCAGGCTTTGTTTTCAGCTCCGTGCTGAATTCTATAAATATTTTAAGATAAATGTGCTTATGTTGGTCTAGCTTTCTGGTGGATGTCTTAGGCTTAACATCGATAGGCCTAGGCAGGGGAATCCAGGGATGCCAGAGTATGTCCGTATATGGAATCATCACAAATCTAGAAGGTTTAGACGTTATGCTTTCTGTGATTTTTATGGTTATTACACTGCTCTCTGCTCCTCGTACAGACGGTTTCTATAAAGATGGTGGTAAGAGTTGCTTCAGTTGGTAATTATGGTTACATCAATTCAGAAAAGCCAATGCCTCACTAATGACGTTAGTAGTTAATTAATTTGACGTAACAGTTACTAGGCTTGGATAATGGCTTTCATCCTGTACAAAATCTCAAAGTAGACACGCCCATGATAATTTTTTTGTGGATCAAGCTTCAAGTGCCTCACAGAAACTTGATTGCCAAATCATGGTGCTCATTGTTTTGATCTTAAAGTATCATCCTTCAGTTACTAATTAATGAGAATAGCCCCAATTAAAATTGAAACTTATAATATACATATAGAGTTTTTTTTTTTAATTTAAAACCATCAGAGAAAGGAGAACTCATTCATTTCCTTCAATCCAAAAATGTATCAGAGCCCAGTCTAGGCCTAAGACTGTTTTTGCAACAAACAATATAGTGTTGGACCACTGGTACTCCAACCTTGTTCTTTTATTCTAATAAGTAATTATGTTATGTCTAACATTGAATTTATGTATGATCCGGCATACACAAAAAAACAAAGTGGTTTGCAGAACTCAAAGAGTCCTACCACGAATGAACAGGTCTAAGAACTAAGATATTTGTTCATCAGGTGATATACCTAAATTAAACAAAGAACAATTAAATACTACAAATACACAGTTAAAATTAACCTCCAAAGACTATGTTTTGATGTAAAACAATAAATCAAGATTCTGTAACAATGACAATGTTCTAGTAGATACGAATTCAAACTATAACAAAATCTTATTTTGACACAAATAAAGTTAAAAAAATGTGTGCTTTTAAATGAGAATGCTATTTTACAACAAAACTTTTTAACTAAACTCCAAAGCAAAGACTTGATGAACCCATGCTGCAGTCGCAACCCAAAACAAGCTTCAAGAACCACACAAGTTGCGTCGTGTGTTTTCTAGTTGGCTAATGAATCTGCACAGTAGAAAATATGGCGCTGCTCTACAAAGAACTTTTAGATGCAAATCGGTAATATGCCTTTCCTGGGAAATAACTGGCAAAGCTACCACAACCTAAAAATTACTCGATGAAAATGTTAGCAAATACTCAGCCTTGGGAAGTCAAATTGAAGAGCTGTTTCTGCTTAGATACATACCTGGCCGATAACCCCGACAATGAAAGAAATGCTAACAACATGATAAGCGTTGTCAAGTAATTTACAACAGAACTTTTCAAACAGAGTGGTTGAGAGAAAAAGTTTGTGAAAGCTACACAGGTTTCCCAGGCTCATTCAGATCTGCATAGTAGTACAGCTTGATTCTATTTGACAAAGAAAGTCCTGATGCCAATGCTGATTCTCTGGAATTGTAGTCTCCTTGTTCAGTTGGATCATCGACAAATGCACTAAGATCCCCAAGTAGCTTGAAAATAATTGTTCTGGCCTGTATTTGCCTTGGAAAATCAAAGTAAAGAGCCATCCCTGCTCGAACTTCTGGCAACCGATATTCCCCAACAGAGACACAGTTACGAGATTCCTATGCAACATGAAAAATATTTAAATTGTCAGCTACAAATAGAAAACATTTGTGATTACAATGTAAGATTATCTTTCAGGATGAAGCAAAATTAATCAAAATGACCAACAGCACAGGATTGTTACTGAGACGCTTACAATGATATCAAGATATAGCATCTTGCTTGTAACTTACAAGTGAGTTATATGTAATTCATTTCTTCAAATTACATAACTTTATCTCACCTCAAACAATTATTGAGTATATAATCTTAATAATACCAATAACTTGCATGTCATACTCCCAAGAAAGCTCACAGAGCTGACAAGTCAAATAAATAAATAAATAATCAAGATAAGGATGAAGTCTGTCAACTTGCAGATTGGTTTACAGAAATCATATAATTAGTTACATTAATTTAGATAGAAAATAAATACTATTGTTTGATTACCAACGTGAAGTAAAAACCTGAATATAACAGTCAACACGTACATAAACTAATGAAACCCACAAACAGCAGATTTAAAAAGACAAGACTAATGATAGGAGAATTGCCACATAAGAATAGCTCAGCTTATCTACCTGCACAACTGAAACATGAATATAAAGTACTGCAGGAAATATGTATCTGTCTTCTAGACATGTTAAAGAGGATTGCAAGATATCAACATCTACAGAAGCAGGAGAATGTGTAACCCGTGGTTTTATCACGCTAGGGGCATCAAATCGAAATCCAGCTAGCAGAGGCGTAATAAGTGACAAAGACTGTTCCAAGATTAGATCATTTCCCCTCAATCTTTCAGCCTCAACTGGTACCTGAAAGGATATAAAGAGCTTCAGAGCACTGTCAGAAACAGATAATTCTATTAAATGTGCTGAATTTTGCAACTGCATACTCTGAATCGATTCAGTTGAGGAGCTCTATCCAACCAGGCTCTCATATTCATCTTGTCAGATCCTTGCAGAGACACATCTGGCTCCTTGTTTACAGCTTTTCCATATACTATGAACCGTTTGGCATGGATACATGGATTATTTTCGACACTAGCACCGAAAGAGATGCCATTATCAGGTCCTGAATAGGAGGCATCATCGAACGAAAGAAGGTTAATTTCATTGGCCAAACTAAAGGAATTTGATCCGGCCAATGGAAGAACCAGCACTATCCAGATAATTCTGCACCGAATGGAACTTCTGAATGGGAATTTCATGTGCCTTGGAACATCTGCATTCCTACTTGATGTTTCTGGTCCACACAGTTCAGAGTCATTAGCTATTAACGAGTTCATGTCCCATTCCCCCATGCAAGACCGTTCTTCCCTATTTATCTTATTGCTAGCCCATATCTGTACCTGTAACATAAATACAATGGAGCTACATATTAACATGACAGTTACGTACAAAGAAAGAATAGAAGGCAAAACTTACCATTAAAAAAACAATGATATGCAGAAGAAAATGGCAGACAACATGGAAATTTTTTTTGGTTAGATACTCAAAAAGGTCACAACACTTGTAGTATAAGGAAATACTGACAGCTTCTGCCACATTTCTGGGAGCCCATCTCAAGCTTGAGAGAAATAGCATTCAGATGAAGGTACTACCATACTGGTTGTAGGAAATTAGGGTTCTCACACCATGTCAAAATCTAATCAACATACTGAATCCTAGAGTAATAATGACAGTAGCAACCAAGCCGGTTTCGGGTGGTCACTAAAAATCATGGCTCAATCAAAGTGTTAGATCAACACATTTCAACAATATTTATTGCAAGATAATTGAATCTAGGGGGAGTAGCAGCCATAAGCAGGGTTGCAAGTCCCAATGGGAAGACAATCATATCAGTCATACCTGTCAAATAAATTAACGATAAAAAGGAAGTAAGAAAGATGGAACAAATATTTTTTGCAAATCTGATGAATTGACTTCCACATATTATGTACAGTTCATGCAAGGATCAAGATCCACCAACTGACATCAATTAAAGTGCTGTAAACAACATCTAGTTGTTGAGTCCGTTGACAATCAAGAATACAAATTAATACAGTTTAAGGACTAGAAAATGCTTACAATGGGACAGTCTGTGGCTGAGTAACCACATGAACTGACAAGTAAGATGACTCCGGAAACATCAGACAAGCTTCCAAGAACAATGGGGAACTCAACCTTGGAGCAACTGGCGGGAGCTTTCCAGTAAGAATTCCATGTTCCAGAATCAACTGGAGCCAATAATGACAATGCAGGTTCTGAACCAACTTCTGTTTCAACCTGCACAACAAGAAACAATTAAATATACAGAATAAAAATTTCACAAGCCCATCAAACAAGATATTGTCAGTGGTTATCAAAGAAATGGATTGTTACAACTAACAAGTGTTACATTCATATACAAGTAACAGAATAATTCACTCAAGGCCAACATAATTTTAGAAAAGTTTATGGAGGGCAATTTAAGTATTTAACATAACCAGTTAGGACCTTCAATATGGATTTCTCAACATTGTTTTGGACAACAGTTTAGTACAAGATTATGGTTTCAGTCAAGAACCTACTTGTGTTTAGAAAATGGTATGTCTGAATGCAATGTTAAAACAAGATTTTGGAACTGTTTCTTCCATCAAAAGATATTTTATGCAGGTCAGGCCCCTTTTTTACTGAAACTTTAAATACTCAATAAAGAATAAAAAAACAAGGAATTTTCCCTCACATGTGACTTTCTCAATTCTTCCTCTGTTGTGCCCCATCTAAGGGCTCTCTCTAGCACACACACACACACACACACACATGCACATATGCCAAGCTTATTGAGGCGCCCACCTAGGCACTATTAGCTGGCTGGGCATTTACACGCCCAATGTTTTACTAAACTATCCGGATCCTTGTCGGTTCCGGACATGGATCCAACAAAGATCCATGTATTCTTACACAAAAAACAGGGGGTTTCAGGAATTCAGCCACCCAGACCAGGAAAACCGGCGGCTAACCCTATCTTCCCCCTCTACCTCTGGCCATCTTCGGTCCTCCAACGACCTTCATCTCCTCCAGCAGCCTCTTCCTCCTCTTCTGGTGGCTTTTCTGACCATCTCCAAGCTTCATGTGACTTTTATATTGATGGTTTAACTTTAATGTCGTTTAATTATTGTTTTTTACATATTAACAATGTTAACTGGTGTTTACTTAAATCTAAAGTAGATATATTAATGCATAATTTTATTTAACATTGTATTGTTTACTTAAATTTAAGTGTACTTATAAATATGAAAAAATAATAATTTAATTAATTAATGGTGCCTAGGCATCGCATATGTGCCCAGGTATCCAAGGCACCTGGACTCAATGCCTTGACCCCTTAATAACCTTGGCGTATACACACAAACATGCAGAGAAAATGTGGAAATACACAAAGAAATTCTCTAGTTTTCTTTGTCCTTCAAAGTGTACAAAGTGAGTCAATAATGTTAATTACATGGATATTACATTATTACTCAGTTTCCCTTCCCAGGCATAAGCATGCATTGTTGAACATGTTGTTACAGATTTAACTTTGAGGGACGAGCAGAGTGATCCCATCAACGAGTCATCTAGAAAATTCTCAACATACTTTATAGAAAAATAATGTTTATGATTTTTTAGTAATTACTCATCCAAATCCTGTATTGACAAAATTAAACTTTGGAAGGCATATGAATTGGACCTGGTAAAGAGAGATTTAAACATCATTTGCCAAATCTTTTCTCTAATGATGTAATCAGAGTAATTTGCAATTAGAAATTAGAGAAGATGAATGCAAAAACTTAGTATTATGATTCACTTAAGATACCAACAAATATATTAATGGGATTTTCGATAACTACCGATTGCAATAGGCTTGCATATGGGAATTCAGCCAACGAGTTCTCCTGATCAAGTAGATTTGACAATTGCTTCCTTCCCACCTGTACACCCATGCTTAAATCGTAATTTAGGTTTAGTTCAGATCCTACAACCTGGTGAAGGGCTTTATTTGCTGCTCTGTCAGCACGAGCTCTTCTCCGCAAACTGATTAGCACCCTGACATAGTCCACATAAAGTGCATGAAGAATTACTTCCTTGCAACATAATTTACAGACAATTCCATCAGCATTTACAAAAGAATCTTCACTTTGGCTTCCATGGCTTGATCCATTCTGGCCTGATAAGGTGGATGTGTTTTTCACCTCCCTAGAGATACTGTTCAATAGTAGAATAGCACCCTTGCCTGCACAGCAAACCTTACAGGCCCTTCTTTTACAAAAAGAGCATGTTAAAACCAAAGAACTTTCATTAAGGACCATACTTTGTCGTTGGGGAGACGTTTTTGTTTCTGCACGAACTTCACACATGCTACTAGAACATGTGGCTACAAGTTTACTCACATTCCAGAAATCTACAGGGTAATTATCCACACTTTCAAGACCAATAGAAGCAACAATATTGTCTTCAAATGCCGTCTGCCCCAATAATGCAAGTCTATTCACAAATTTGCATATTTCAGTCACATAGAAACCATCAAGCAAATGATTTGGATCCAATGTTGCAGGATCAATGCCAAATGCTAACAATGCTCTATCTCTTTCAGCAGCAGAAAGGTTAACATGAAGACGTTCAATCTCTAGTTTAATGGCTTCTGCGAAGTTCAATTTGTGCTTCTGTGATGTGAATAACCAACACCAAGTTAGAAATATAAATTACAAGGAAAAATGTTTAAACACTTTCTGCAAATAATAACCAACTGTATTTATCCCAAGGCATTAGCTTTTGGATCAGGTAAAAGAATCAATTAATTTTTGCCTAACTTATAAAAATCTGTTACAAGTGAAAACAATTGGCCAAAACCGAAACCTACAAATGTGAAATCATACTTTAAATATAGAGCTTAAATCAATATATTACTGACCCCAAGGTCTCATTGGTGTCCAATATTTTGGCATAATTTACAAACCAACAGCAAATATGTGTTATGGGCACTAGAGAAATGAAAATTTTCCAATATGCCGTAATGTAAACTCACTGAAGTGGTGACAGATCTGTCCAATGTAACCATCATGATCAAAAGAGGGGCTTACCAGCTACAATGCTGGCTAGCATGTAAAGCAAGTAGTTAAAAATCAGACTACATTCTCAGAATTAGATTAGAAAGTTTGTTGTTGTTGATAGAGAGAAATTACATATAAATATAAGGATATTACATACTCATAGGCTAAATAGATATCCAATAACTCGTCTAATACAAATAATTCATATAACTATCTCTAACACTCTCCCTCAAGCTGGAGCATACATATCAACCATATCCAATTTGTTACATAGAGACTCAAACACCCCAACATTCAGACCCTTAGTGAATATATCGACTAACTGCTCAGAAGACTTAGTAAAAGGGGTAGATATGATCCTCCTCGTAACCATGTTTCTAACAAAGTGACAGTCAACCTCAACATGCTTTGTACGCTCATGGAAGGTGAGGTTGTTTGTAATGAAGATAACAGCTTCATTGTCATATCTCGTAGACATAGGAACTTCAACCTCAAAATCAAGCTGCTCTAATAGTGACTTCACCCACATCATTTCACATGTTGTTTGCGTCATAAATCGATACTCAGCTTCTGCATTGGATCAGGATACCACATTCTGTTTCTTGTTGTGCCAAATAACCAAGTTGCCTCCCACATAGGTACAAAATCCTGATGTTGATTTTCTGTCTCCTCGATCTCCTGCATATCCCGAATCAAAGTAGGCTACAATGCTGGTGTGACCATTCTTCCTGTATATTAGGCATTTTCCTGGAACACTTTTTACATATGATAGAATCCTAAGAGCTCCCAACCAATGCACTCTCCTAAGCTCATGCATAAACTGACTCAACAAACTATCAACATACAAGATGTCAAACCGAGTGACTGTCAGCTAAATAAGCTTCCCAATCAATTTTCTATACTGGCACAGGTCCTTTAATAACTCTGAACTATTGTCCCAGAATGCAGGTGTCTGCTCAATAGGAATACCCTCTGGTTTGCACTCCAGAAGACTTGTCTCCTGTAATAGATCCAGGACGTACTTCTTTTGTGACAATGCCATTTTGCCATGTGCATAAGTAAACTCAATCCCAAGGAAGTAGCGAGGCTTTTCCATGTCTTTTGGTCATTAATTGAGTATGCAAATGCTTCTTTATGTCTATAATGTCCTGTACATCACTGTCGGTCATAAATATGTCATCTACATATACTGTTAGAATGACACACCCAACAGCTGTCCGCCTATAGAAAACTGAATGATCTACTACACATCTCTGAAAACCACCGAGAAGAACCACCTAACTGAACTTCTAAAACCGTTAGAGATAGTTATATGGGTTACTTCTATTAGACGGGTTATTAGATATCCATTTATCCTAGGAGTATTTAATCTCCCTATATTTATATGTAATCTCTCTCTATCAATAACAACAAGCTTTCTAATCTAATTCTAAGATGGTACCAGAGTTTAAGCATAAAACCTAGGTTTTTTTTCTCTCCCCTCTTCTCGCTCCACTGCTGGCACTAGCTTCCGGCGATCTCCCACCGCCACTGGCCGGGCAAGCACCTCCGGCTCATTCCCTTCGGGCCTGTCCAGGCCCAGGACACCCGCCCATGCCGGCCTGCCATCTCCCAGGCATGTCCGACGTCGCTACTCTAGCTTGAGTTCTGGCTCTACCGATTGTCGTCGACGCCTCCTATAGCATCGCATGAAGCCGTCAGACGTCCTAAAGCTCCAATCCAGCGTCGACAGGGCCTCCTGCCCTAGCATCCCGAGCCGCCGGTAGTCCCTGCACCTCCCAAGCTCACCGACAGTGACTCCAAGCCACCTCCAGCGAGCCGTCGGCCAGGCACAGCCTCACCGGCGCATGTCAGGCCGTCAGTGAAGGCTCCTGACTGTTCTAGTCCGTCCATAGGGGCAGTCTAACCCATCCTGTGCTGCTGTTTGGTGATTCCAGCCATGTTTTAGGCCCCTCACAGTGCCTCTGATCTCCGATGTGTGTGGATACGTCATATCCACACATAGTGAGCAGTCTAATTCACATACTTTGGTATTTTTCAGATTATAAATTGGTAGTATTCATCGTTTTTAGTTGAGTATGGCCTCTCGTGACTCTCTTGTAAAACATATGAGTGGTACGTCAGAAAAACTCTCTGGCCCAAACTACCTTCTTTGGTCATAGAACTTCGAGACCTTTGTATTGGTACATCAGAAATTGAAACATCTCACCCATCAACCTTCTGATACAAAATCTGACACATATGAAGATTGGTTAACTGATAATGCAGCTATCATTACATGAATGGGGAACAGCTTGGAGCTTTCAGTTGCCCAAGGAGTTATGTTGCTGCGACCAGCGAAGAAAATATGAGATACCCTCCGTCTAATATATGACCACGAGAAGAACATATCTCGAATCCACGAGATATATAAGCAGCTGTTTGCTTTATGTCAGGGAGACAGATCTCGAATCTGCGAGATATATGAGCAGCTGTTTACTTTACGTCAGGAAGACAGATCTGTTCAGGAGCACTTGGCCACTCTTCGTGTCCTACTAGATGAGTTAGATATCTATCAACCCTTGACAGTTGACATCACACGCCTACGTCAGTATCGTGAGGAGTTAACAGTTATAGTCTATCTTTCTAACCTGAACCCAAACATCAGTTCCCAGATCAAGGGTGAGGTTTTAGGGGCTGACAGTATTCTGGATCTTCAAACCACATTTGCCAAGACTTTACGAGTCTTTACAACAACCACTCCCAGTGTGTCAAAGCCTTCAGCTATGGCGGTCACTTGAGGGCGAGGACGAGGTGATTCTAGAGGTGGAGGTCGTGGTAAAGGAGAGACAGGTGGGCATCCCCGATGTGCACACTATGGACGATTGGAGCACAGGATTGAGAAGTGCTAGGACATTATTGGCCAACCACAGATGGCACACATCACCACAGAGTCACCTACTACAATAGCTATGACTGAGGAGTAGACTTTTACAGTTTCTCAGGCAGATTACGAGAGACTTCAGCAACTAAAAGTTATAGATACTACGGCCACGGCTATTCAGGCTAACTCCTCAAGTACTAGAACATTCCTTACATCCAAGGATCCTTCATGGATTATTGATTCTGGTGCTTCCTCACACATGTCAGGTGCACGTAGCTTATTTACCCAGTTATCTCAATTATCAGATTTCCAGTCTATGGCAATTGCTGACGATCGAACGTATTCTGTTTAAGGTGAATGAGTAGTTCAAGCCTCTTTACAATTGTCTCTTGATAAAGTCTTGTTTATTCCAGATTTTCCTGTAAATTTGTTGTCCATTAATGCCATTACTAAACAGTTAAATTGTTGTATCACACTTTTTCCTTTTCATTGTACCTTTCAGGATTTACAGATTAGGAGGAGGATTGGTTTGGACCGTGAGCGAAGAAATGGGGTGTACTTACTGGTTCGCAATGACATTCCTCGAGGACTGATCTCTGTGGCGTCTACTTCCGAACCTTTTTCCTTGTGACATTACCAGTTAGGTTACCCGTCGCATCAGAAACTTCAGCAAGCCCTACCTTAGTGTTCTGTGTCGTAGTTTCAGTGTGAATTTTGTTAGTTGGATAAACACCATCGTGCTACCTTTGAGAAAGTACATCTTGTATCCAGTACTTCTAATTTTGAGTTAGTCCATTGTAATGTTTGGGATCCGTCTCGAATCCAGTCTGTTTCAGGACATAGATATTATATAGTTTTTATTGATGATTTTTTTAAAGTATCTTGGGTATACTTACTCAAGGATCGTGCTCAGGTTTATGATGCACTCCAACAATTTGTGACAGAAATAAAAAATCAGTTTGATGTTACTCCCACGATTTTGCACACCGACAATGCACTTGAGTTTGTTCAACATAAAATCATTTCTTATTGTGCTTCATTAGGTATTTTACATCAAATCTCCTGTCCCTACACATCTCAGCAAAATGGTATTGCAGAACGCAAACACAGGCACATCCTAGATATCACCTGTACTCTCATAGTTCATATGCATATCCCTAAGTAGTTATGGTCTGATGCGATGCTTACAGCTACCTGTCTAATAAATAGAATGTCTTCTACACCTCTTGGTGGGGAGATCCTAATTCGTCACCTTAGATCGGAGTCTAATCTATTCAATTTGACTCCCAGAGTATTTGGGTGTGTGGCATTTGTCCAAGACCTCTCACCTGGTTTGGACAAATTGTTTCCTCAATCCATAAAGTGTGTCTTTATTGAGTATTCCCGCACTTAGAAAGGATACCGGTGTTTCCATCCTCCCACCGAGTGTTATTTTGTATCTACTGATGTCGCTTTCTTCGAATCTATTCCATACTATGTAGTGTCTTCGCCGTCCAGTGTGTCTGTCCCTCTTCCTTCTGTAGTGCAGTTGCAAGATGAAAATGCTCAAGACAATCCCACCATGTCACCCAATGTTATTCGTCCCTTGCAGGTCTATTAGCATCTCCCCACGCCCATAAACCTTGGGAACTAAATAATTAAGACTTCACTGATAAATAAAAATGCAAATTTCAGTAGGAGTTAAAACTAAAAGATGACTACGTAAACCTTGGGGACTAAAAGCTATAATCAACAGATAAAATGTAGTCAACAATAGCTTTCTTAAAAACAGTAGCAAGGTAAAAAAAAATACTCATAATTTTAAATTTAAACTAAATATAGAAGAAGGTTTAAAATATCAAATCCAGACAGTATGATAATTTCCAGACTTCGGTTGCATCTTTTAAATTAGTTTTGTACTAACACTAGCATGTAGAATAAAATTATACATTTTCAGATAATAACAACATGCTTCTAATTCTTTAGTGTGTTTGTTTTCTGTTTGTCCTAAAGATAAGTACTTAAGCAAACTTGTCTTTTTCAAGTTTTTCAATATTTAAATTGGTACCTCAAGTTGATTGGGCGTACTAAGCATGACTACTTAAGAAAGGGTCCTTTTAAAGGTATAAGAGAGAGCAAAAGAGCAGGTCAATTTGTCACTGATTTATAAACAAACAACAATCTCATGAAATGCAACTGTTGATAAGAAAACTTGACAGCAAGATTTCAGCATACTTTGTTATACCTTATGTGAGAAACTCTTTAAGCAATTTAGATAATGATCAACTGCAACATCGCCTTGAGGTGCTTCTTCGCAAGGGTGATCATTTACATATTCATCAAGAAAATCAAGTAGGCCCCCACTTGAGGCACTGCCTTCCGCCACATTTGACATTCCAGGCTGTGAAGGGGACTGCTCAACTGAAACAATCCCAGACAAAAGATCGAATCCAGAGTTTACTAAACTCCCTTTGGCTAATCCTGAAGTTCCTTTTGGCATAGACATTGAGTCAAACTGATCAGAAGTTCCAGAAAGAAAAGGATTCTTTGAGTGATTGGCATCAGCACCTGATATGTACACGTCAGTATCCCTTGGAAGCTTCTGGACTTGCTCAATAAATTTTGCACCTGCCCCTCTCTTAGAAAATATGCCCCTCCAGGGCAAGGAAACTCCAAGTACCTCAATCTGTATAAAGTAGCAATTGGATAGACAGTCTTCATCACACAATTCCTTTTTCTTTTTTGTAAAGTAAGGGTCAATATTATTGAGATAAGAAAAACCAACAGAAAACAAAACAAGCAAGACAAACAACACAAAAGAGTGTATCAAGACAATAGAACTCAAACAAGCAAAAAACAAAAGGTTCCAACATGGAACATACAGGACAAATAAAAACAGATAAGCCCCAACCAGTACAAAATCTGAATGCCCACTACATTACAATGCTACCAAAACCTCCATCCATGCAGCAATCATATCATCAAACACCACATCATTTCCAATTTTTACAAAAGAAATGCAGATACATGGCCAAAAGATGCGGCAAGTAGCAATATAAGCTTCATTTCATACAAGATTTTATTAACAGTAATATAAGGATCATCAATCATTATCCCCACTTACCTTATGTATGGCTTTCCAATATAAAGTTAAAAATGATGGACATAAACAACAAAATGTGCAAGGTACATAGCTTGTTCGATGTACAAATTTGAATAAATGTTTGGACATCCAACTTAAAATCAATTGACTATAAATGAATAAATCCATCTATATATAACCATAAGTTCAACCCTCATTTTTTCCAATGTGAGATTATTTCAACACTTTTCCTCACTAATGGTCTCTTTCAGGTTCTACAAGTGTCTCTTTTTATATGGGTAGATGTGTGTAAATTTGGACCTGTTTAAACATTTTTTGGTTCCAATACCATGTTGAAATATGACTATCTAATTCAAAACTAATTGACTATGACTTTATGAGTGGAGAGATCTATCTATATATAACTATAAGTCCGATCCTCTTTTTTTTTAAATGTAAGATTATTCCAACAATTTCTAAAATTATAGGGAAGGAGATTATAAAGATTAATAATGACAGAAAAGTGGGATTCACGCTAGAAGCAAAAAATAGAATTCTTTTTAAGAAAAACTACATGAAGGGAATATTTTATTACCTCTCCAAGAGTCATAGGGGTGTTTCCACGAACAGTGGGATAAAATGTAAGTGCAACAATACGAGTGAGAAAGTCAAGTTCTCCTTCTAGCTCTTCAAAGTCGTACAACAGGCTATAAGGATTTCCATCAGCATGAAGACGTGCTCCTGTCCCAGTTATGGCAAGGTCAGCAGGACTGACAACCCCTGTCAGTGGTATCACAAGGTTTGTCCCATTTGTACATTGTGGGATGCAAGCACCCTGAAAGAGAATGAAAGACAATCATGAGTGGTTTAATATAACGTGCATAAAATTATGAAATGAACTAATGTAATGCAGACATTTCTAATATTTGAACGATAGTACTAATTTACCTGTCAATTATGCCAACTTATGGTTTAAAGGGCAGTGACTCAGCCACATGCAGATAAGCTTTGACGATCCACTGTTGCTAAGCTATGGCTACTAAGTTTCTAAGAAAGCTCAATTCTATAATGCAATAAATGATCTCTCAAGTAGGCAAAAACAAATGTAACATGCCAATATGCCATATAAGCATAAGTGAATTATTAGTTTTTTTATTTCCAAAAGTTAAAATGTAGTTTCTCTCATTAAATAATGTGTAATTGTCTATCTAGCATGTTAAATTCCCTGGAAAACATTACACTATAAATGAACATGCAATGTATGATCTTTGGTAATACAATAAGGATGCTCTATTTATTCATATTTATTAAAAAAAAGCTGCATATTTATTATGACAAGTCAGCACATGAATCACAAAAAGTAGAGTGTATGATACACTCATGAATTAGAGTCAATCTTACACTGCTTACTTATCCCATCCACCCATCCCCCAAATCAAATACCAATACAATACAAAAACTATTTATAAGAAGAATGTTTAATAATAAATGCAGATAGTAAAACACAACCTGGTTTAAAGTGAGCAAGAACTATAAATAAAATCAACAATAGAGAGAATCTATATTAGCTGCTTGGGATATAAGTATCTTAAAATGACAAAATATACACATAAAAAATCTCATCCTTCCCAAAGTTGTAAAGATTTAGCATTTTCTGAAGTCTTAATGAATATACCAGATTTCTAATCTGGTATAACATAATAATCTAACAGTCACACAACAAACCTCAAGAACAAGTTTTAGTCCATCAAGGCTGCTTCCGGTTCTAATATCTACTCTCCCTGGGAAAGTTGAATCTTCTGCACCATGTGAAACTGTAAGAAGAAGCTGACAGACATGACACGGCTCTGCAAGATAAATGAGTAGTTCAACAACATCTGCAGCTGGTGCACAGGCCTGTGAAAAATTGGAATGTCCATGAATTGAAGATGGGTAATGTTAATTATGTAAATTTTCCATTTAGGTGATCGAGAACTAATGCCTACCCAAACAAAGTCTTTTTTCCTAAAACTGAGAAGGTTTGGTACACCAATCACACTGGGAAAAATATTTGCGATTGGTTTCAGGAAACATGCGGATGAGCGTGACACTACCTACATAAAAAAATGGGAATTAAAGTCAGTCAACTAAACAGAACTCAAAAAAGGAGAAGACCGTAATTACTGGCAAGGTTGGCATTTTAACAGGATATCATGGTAGTATTGAAACCAATGTCATCGTGAATGTGCAATACATGTATAAATGCCAAGACATGCATCATACAGAGAGCTTAACTTACAGAGCAATCTTACATCTGCGGTGCTACAACAAGGAGACTAGAAACAATTCCAAATTCCAAGGAAGGAACCAATGTTTGCACAACAATGTGGAATGATTGCTAAACAAAAGAAAACTAAACTAGATGAATGAGAAGTAGCTTCACATGTCACAAATTCGAATAAGTACAAAGACGAAATACAATAAGTAATAGCAACATATAGCAATCAAAATCTATAAATAAAACCTGAAAACACACCATCTAGGTAATTACAATAGACAAATTATTAACTAAGTACCTACTTGGAGAGGATAAACTGGAACTGATGGTAGGTGTTTGAAAAGTCTTATTCCAAGAAACATCTCCAGTTGCTTTTGACGGGAACTATCAACGAGAACATTATGGATTCGTCTCTGCACTGTGATTTTCATGTTCTGAGCCATAGATAACTGTTTAAATTTCCCAGAATCATTACTGAAGATACTGAGGATCTGGCTATGCATAGCTTTAGAGCCAGTATAAAGTGTTGCATGGATATCACCAGCTAGAAGGAAAATATCAGATAATTGAGTAATGGGATACAAGTCTGTAGAACTCTTAAACTGATCAAAAGTCATGTCAAATCTCCTCCAAGGTTTGTCTGGACATGGGTGCTCCCATGTCGTAGTTCTTGTATTGTGATTAATATAAAAAGGCTTTCCTGTTACAGCATCAGTTTTTTCCTCCCACCCAGGAGGTAGAGGGCCAGTATAGCCACTGAAATTGCTGGATTCCGAATAGTTGGTTGTAGGAGAAAAACCATATGCACCTTTCTCAAGATTAATCCCTAACCTTCTGCATTGTTCAACAAAAACTTGAAGTGCTCCAAAATAGCTGGCAGCATTAGTTCTGTCCAACGAGTCTGCACAGTTGAACCGTATCACCCCATTTTGCAAATGTCTTAAGCAGAAACCACCTTCAATATCATCACAGAGGATAGCGGCTCCTTTGCACTTATGAAGGGACTGCTTTGAAGGAAAATAGCCTCCTTCACAAAATCCAATAGCCACAGTAGGAGCTTTAAGATATTTCCACATTTCCTCAACTGTCTGCTGTTCTCCTTTCAACTTTACATTGGTATGCCAATCATAATTTATTAGATGAACGCGAGTATAAGGAATGTTCCCATTTGATCGGATATGGTTTAATGATTCTTCAAAATGTTCTACTAAAATTGTCTCTGACTTGCCTTCTCCCTTTCTAAGTAAGTTTACACATACAATAGGAATCAATGGGTTCTTTTTCTGGTTTGGTACAATTATATCAGTATGCCGTGTACCATATCTCCTGCTCAATCGCTGATAGTATTGTGCACTCCCTCTATAAGGCTCCTGACAGGAGACATAAATTTCAGCTTCAGCAGCAGTCATTTTCAACTCAGCACCCCACCAGATTGGAATAGTACCCCGTCGCCAGATATATGAGCTAAATGGAACATTTTGCCCAGCTTGTCGAGAAATCCATACGAGCTGCTCACACTCCACTTCGTTTCCTATGATACAACCCACGATATAAGTACAGTTACATGTCTAAGTGGACAACACAGATGCAGAATGCTCGTAACTGCAATGAGATGTGACTGTTCATAAAATCAAATGTACCGACTGGATACACTTGTTCATTGTAAAATATACAAGAATCAGGACATATTGTTAAAGCCGTCTGTCATTGGAAGTGCAACTTTCAAAGTTTCAACAGCTATGAAGATTATCACTTAACTATTTTTGGTGCTCATGGATCAATATAATTTGTATTGCCATGAGATTAGGAAAATCCTTAAGGATGTTTGTTTGATAAAAAGGGTATGTCATATCTTGTCAAATGGATCCAAATCATCAAATGCCTAAAAAGAAAGTTTTATTAAGACTTTCGATCTGTCCAGCTCTGAAATATTACTAGAAGTAAAGGCAGTATAGAAGTGTACCTGTGCTAAACATGAATTCTTTGATAAAAAGGATCATAAGATTTGTATATCATATCTTTTCAAATACATCAAATCATCCAAATCCTCAAATGCCTAGAGATATCATTTTACTAAGACTTCAACCTGTTCAGCTCTGAATATTACTTAGAAAAAGCAGTATAAGTGTACCTGTGCTAAAACATGAATTCAATCCCCTAGCCAAGTAGCGGGTTCCAGGATGCAACCTGCTACGACGTGCTATGAGAGAAACCATCCATGCCTCCTGGCCTGATCCTCCAAATCTTCGAAACTCTGCAAATCCCTAAATTCATATATTAATGTTAATGGAAATTAAGAAGTAATCTAGTCAAATTTTAAAAAGACTTTTGTTAATGAATAAGGTGAAAATTGAGCTTTAAGGAAGAAAATAAAGGAGGAAGTACATAAAAGGAGATGCGTACAGTCAAGCAACTGTAACTCAGACAAATGGATAAAAAAAGAGACTATCATACAGTTACTTTGGGTCTAATGATGTAATCTTACCAATTTTAAGAATTAGGTAGTTACACAAATGATAAGTGATGTACAAGTTCCATTAACAATTAAGTTACATATACAAGTAATCAAGTGAGACTGAACCAACCTACAGTGAAACACACTTTATGCTCATTAAATAACATAGCAAGTGGAAACATCCTATGTTACGAAATGGGAGGCATTATTTCATGCTGACAAAGTTATGATAAATATTTAAGAGAGAAGGCTCCCTTATCACTTGTGTGTGAAAACATACCACATATTTCAAATACTGATGAAATTTACTGAAAATGCATTTCTAACTGTAGCATTATAATAGGAACATTGCTTCAATAGAAAGAATAATAGTAGATAAAATGATACCTGAAGAAGAACAACACAGTGCTGTGATAGACCAAGATCTTTAAAAGGCTTTGAGAGCCATTCGTTCCAAATAAATTCATCATCAGGATTTTGCAACATCAATCCACTTGGAAATGGCCGTGTTATATCCCTTGTTTCACAGAAATAATATTTTCCCTCAATACTAGTGTCAGCCAATTCCAGAATATTCTTTATTTCACCTTTACTCTGTGGCTGAGAATTTTGAAGCTGGATTTTAATCCACTGGCTCTCTGTCACGGTATATACACATCCACCACCAGGAAGAGTTGGAATCGTGGGGGTTAGCTTGGTAGCAACTAAAAGTAATCCATAGCTTCCAAGTGCAGAATAACCAAGTATTGCTCGGGCAAAAGTGGTTCTCTTATGCAACAACCTTGATCCATCTGTAATGTACTTTATTGCCTGATCTTCAGACAGGAAAAGGTCATACCCCAGCCTCCCATGGTAACACAATATCCCAGAGGTGGGGTCAACATAAATGACCTGGGTATCCTTCCTGGTTGACAAGCTGACAACAATATAAAATTCGCTTGTTTCAAGCTCAATTATGACAATGGACGTGTCTCTTGAAAAACCATCTGACCCAGAAGAAGAATATGCCAGACATGTCAGACATATAAAGATATTTAGAACTGTTTAGCAGATAAGGTAAAAGAGGTTCCTCAAAAGAACATACAGCACAAAAGAAATGCCAATGAAACTATCTGCCTATTAAGTAAAGTGGAATCCATTTTGTTTATTACTGAAACAGTTAAATCAGCATTCTGGAGTGTATTGTAAGATAATTTGAAACTACGAACAAAGCTAAAATTTTCCTTTTAAAGAACTATTAATTCAATTATATATAACTAAAATAGTCAAACAAACCCTGCTGCAGGGATGATGATGATAATGATGATGGAATAGGTGCATTAGTGATTGGTTAGGGTGGATTGACTAGATGTTCCAGTAGTTTTTGCCTTTACACCATGTTTTTTTTGCCCTTTCGATGTTGTTAGTTAGTGTTGGGGATGGTGTTCTGTATCATCACAAGCTGTGAGTTCTCATATGAGATAGATTATCACAAGCTGAACGAGCTAGTATTGCCAAAGTAGTGAAAAGACAGCTTGGAAATCGATCTGAATGATGCACCTAAAATAATAAATGGAACTAGACATAATAAGTAAAAGAAAAATTGTAAAAAGAAGCAGCAAAGTTGAGGCGTTTGAAATGAAGTCATAGAAGAAATGGCTTACTGAGAGACGCCATGGTATATGGACAGAATCAGTATACTTCCCTCATCACAGCGATCTGGTGCAATTCAGAATTACAAATCTATCAGCAACAAAAGCTCTACAGAAAAATCATATTTTTGTGTTATACAAGAAGAAAAGGAGAGAGCTTTGTTATTTTCCTACATACAATACGACTAACTAGATCCAGCAGAAGCAGCGATTCCTCTCCATGGAAACAATCCAATCCAATTGCAAAGACTCGCCGATACAAGGAAGGAAGAAAGGAGGGAAGGGAAGGCAGGAAGGATCTATCAATTGCCTTACCAGATTGGCAAAGAAAGAGACAGAGATAGAGCGAACACTGAAGAATCGAAGAAACGTGGAAAGAACGAACAAGCGAAGACCGAAGAATCAAGGGCCCCCCCTTCTTCTTTAGCTTCTCCTCCCCCTCTTTTCTTTCGTTTTTATTTATTTTTCTTTTCGTATTTAAGATTATTATAATATATTTGTAAGGAAAATTGGTGGAGGTTGTTCGGTGTAGTCGACATTTGTAAGGAAGAAGAGGTGCTTTGCTATTAATGGTTAAAACTTTTACTGGGCTCCATGCGTTTTAAAGTGATCATTCTTATCCAAAAAAAGGGATCAGTTTAAGTTCAAAAAATTAATAATAATACGTCGAAATACAAATTATATAATTATAATAAATGAGACCTCTAGGTTTCCAGGTAACCTACTAACGCCTTTGTAATGTAGAAATTATTATCTACTATATACTAATTGTATAGGAAAGAGGAAATATGGTGTTGATTCTTAAAGACACAATTGATCAAAATTATTTTTTTTCCTTTTTCCTTTTTTTTCTATATTTTAATTAATATTATCTGTATTGATTTTCTCTCTCTTGAGCATTTCAAATTGAAATTTCCTTCTTTTATCAATTTAATCGATTTATTGTTTATTTCAAATTATTTTTCCACCTTCATTTCAAAATTTAAATCTTCATTACCATTTATTACCAAATCTAACTCAAATTCCTATTTAACTCAAATACATCAAAAATCATCTTCTCTCACGGAAGAAAAGAGGAAAAACTTTGTTTTCAGGGAAAGCTTTAGCATGTCTAGGTTAAACTTTTTCCTCTTTCAATCACATGCTCTTTTAAGTGTTGAGTTGTGATTTTTTTTCTACACCTTTTTGCCATGATCACATGCTGATGCTTTTTAACTTTGTTTCAGGAAAAACTTTAGCACATCCGAGGTTAAACCTTTTTTCCCCTGAGTTTGTTTAGTTCATCTTAGCCATCTTCAACTGTTGTTGCATCAACAAAAGTTACGTCTTTCTTCAACAAAGTACTAACTGTAGACACCTCGATTTTGAAGTCACTTGACAGCAGACTCCTCCAGATGATGCTCTGGTTGCGACCACCAAAATCCTAACTTACATAAGCCCAATCAGACCCCCCAATAACCCACCTGACCCAATTAAACCTGAAATCCAACAAATCAACCTAAGCCCACTTAATCCATTCAAAATCCACTTAAAAATCCAACAAAAATCCTAATTTAACAAAGAAAACCATAAAACCCAATTAAAATCCACCCAAAATCCCATAAAACCCTAATAAAAACACTAATCCAATTAAAATCCATTTAAATCAACTTAAAATTCAATAAAACCCTAATTAATCAAATTTTTAAACCCTAATCAAGCAAAAAGGAATTAAAACAATTTAAAATCCATTAAATAAGACAAAAACCCTAATTCAGGCTTAATTCCAATTAAATCATTTAAAAATCCAAACAAATAAGTGAAAACCCTAATTAAAGTTGAAATCAATAAAAATCCAATTAATAAAAAATTCTAAACCCTAATTAGTCCAAAAACCCTAAATAGACACTAAAACCCTAAAAATCCTAATTAACAAATTCATAAACCCTATTCGATCCAAAAATCCCTAAATAAACCTTAATTAAAACTCAAAACCCTAATTTCAAATCAATTAATTAAATCCTAAATCCAAAACTAATAATCATATTTAAATTACAAAACTCTAATTAAAAAATTAAGATTAAAATCCTAAAAACCATATAAATTCCAAACCCAAAATAAAACAAGAAAACCCAAAATAATTAAACCTTAATTTAAAACCAATTAATTAACCTTAATCAAATTAAATTAAAATCATAAAACACAAATAAAAAGTCTAAATTAAAATTCTAAACTCTAATTTGAAATATAAGAGTCAAAACCCTAAATAATTCCCTAAAAAAATCATGGAAAATCAAACCTAAACTAATTAAAACCTTAATTAAACCCTAAATCAAAATTAAGAAATTAAATTAAACTTACAAAACTCTAAGTAAAAACCATAAAATTAAAACCCTAAAAAGCCATAAAAATTCTAAAAACAAAATGAAAACAAACAAAAAAAGAAAATCAAAAACAACCGTAGAAACCCTAAGCCCAATAGGCTTAGAAATTTCCTAAACCACAAAACTATACAAAACAGAAAAATAATTCCGTTGAGCCATCTCCGACGATCCCTTCTTCTCCGGCGAGATCTCCGGCGGTCAATCCCGGATTTCTCGGCGCGCACTCCTCTCTACCGTGATCTCTGAGCCTTCCTCTTCCGAGGGCGCCCTCGATCCAACGACGTTCAGCCTTTGCGAGGAGGATCGACGGCGTGGAGGAGCTCTGCTGGAGTTCAAAACACCCAACACCGTCGTCAAACAGAACTCTCTTCTGACTGACGATTCTACTGGGACCCAGAACGAGCTTCCCCTCCTCGCACCCAAGAGCCCTAGCTTCCCCTCCTCGAACTCAGATCCCTGGTAGCCTCTGAGGACCCAGCAGAGCATCACAGGAGTTGCCACGGTCGTCGTCGTCAGCACGCCACGCCGGAGGACATTCCCGTCTCCTCAGGTAGACATCTCTCCCTCTCTATTTCAATTCCAGTGTTCCCTCCGTTAGATCTAGGCCTCCCCCCTTGTTTTTTCGGTTGGGTTTCACCGGAGAAACTCTCCCTCAGGCCACCGTCGCCGCATCGCCATTGGTGGGTTCATCCCATCGGCGTGGCCCCGGGTCGCTTAGCCTCCAGTGAGGCCCCCTGGGGGCCTCTCCTTCCTCTCCCTCTCCTCTCCTCTAATCTCTCCTTCTCCCTCTATCTCTCTGGAACAGCCCTGCTCTGGGAGGCTCTCGCCGTCGCCAGATCACTGCCACCGCTGTCGCGAGGCGTAGGAGATTGCCGATTCACCTTGCGCCACGTCGTCGACACGAAGGTCTCCACCGCGTCGCTCTGCTCTCCGCCTAGACGTCACGTTGTCGATCCCGAGCCAAAACCGCCTTCCCGGCCACCGTCGCTTCCTCCTCCGGCGAGGAGGATTGACGGATCCTCTCAGGCCGTCACAGCCGCCTGTGCCCCCTCCGCAATCCTCCTTGCACCTCCAGGACGCATCCTCCGCCTTCGTCCTAGCTTGCCCGCCGCTGGAGCACTACAACCGCCAAGTTGTCGTCCGCTGGAACACCTCGCCGGAGCGCGAGGTGGGGAGATCGACTGGGACCTTCCCAGCCCTTGTCAAAACCACCGAAGGATCCCTCGTGCCACTCCGGAGGTCTGTCGTGCATCCCCGTGCCGCCCCAGTCGTCGGAGGTTTGCTACGCCACGCCGTCGTCATCTCTGGTGCCGACAGAGGAGCCTCGTCGGAGACGGAGGTGGGGGGGAGGCCTCGAGCCTTCCCAGCCGCGCCCCACCACTCGAGGAGATCCACCGTGCCTCCGCGCTGCTTCCCCGGGCCTCCGCGCAACCCTCCGATCGCCGGACCGCCTCCTAGAGCTCGCCGGAGAGATTGCCGGCGGTAGAGCGCCGGCGATCCTCCGATGATCTTCGAAGGATCCTTTATTTAGGTCTGGTCCTTTAGTTTTAGGTTTATTATTTTTAGGTCCTAAATGTTAGAAATATTACATTAATTTTGATGATTATTCAATTGTACTTATTTTCATAAATATTATAACGTGAAAAAGATTTTAAGTGTCTTAGCATGAATTCAACAATATATATACCGACATCAAGAGCGACAGACTGTTCCAGCAAATATCAGAGTATTAATCAGAAATCCGCAAAAATTCAAGCCAAAATCAAAAACGGCATACCGTGGATCAAACGGCATACCGTTTCAGGGATTTTCGGAAGATAAAGCGGCACTCCGGAACAGAAGAGAAAAAGGAATTATTGCACAACAAAAACGGCATACCGTCCCAAAAATCGGCATACCGTTTTTCTCGTAAAGTGAAAAATAAAGCATTTT
>JAMKQA010013557.1:0-22963 GCA_024699735.1 Posidonia australis
GGTTTTAATTGGATTAGGGTTTTTTTGTTGGATTTTTGAATGGATTTGATCAAATTTTATTTAATTAGGGTTTTATGGGATTTTGGGTGGATTTTAATTGGATTTTGTGGTTTATGGATTTTATTTGCTGGATTAAGTGGACTTAGGTTGATTTGCTGGATTTTAGGTTTAATTGGGTCAGGTGGGCTAATGTGGGCCTAATTGGGCTTGTGTGGGCTAGGGTTTTGGTGGTCGCAACCAGAGCATCAACCGGAGGAGCCTACTGCTAAGTGACTTCAAAATCGAGGTGTCTACAATTATAAAATGTCATAGAAGGGTCAATAACATATCCTTTCTATCTATTAATGACATTATGATCTAATCTCCAAAAGCAATATGTAGAGAGATAGAAAATCATTTTATAAGGCAATTTAATAAAGACAAATGCTTCAAAGTCTCTATTAACTTGGATATTATTGTCCCCCACAAGATTCCTCATCCTGAATTGCTAGAGATCTCTTTTACTGAAAAGGAGATTAAAGAGAATGTTTTTCACTTACCTGGAGACAAAGCTCCAGGTCCTAATGGCTTTCCACTGGTATTATTTCACCACTTCTGGGAACTCTTGAAATCAGATATTCTTAATATTTTTCAGAGCCTTCACTCTTCCAGTGACCTAGAATTTCTTGCTTCAATCAATCAAACGTTTATTGCTTTAATCCCCAAAAAGAATGGTGCCCTCCTTATCAAATATTTTAGACCAATAAGTCTAGTGAATAACATATATAAGTTCATCACTAAAACCTTGGCTTCTAGACTATCCCCTGTGTTGAATATGACAATTGACCAATCCCAAAGTGCTTTCCTAGCTGGCAGATCAATTGGAGACTACTTTCTTGTTGCACAAGAGACCCTGCACTTCATGATATCTTCAAACACTCCTGGCTATATTCTAAAGTTAGACTTTGAAAATGCCTTCGATAATATCAACTGGGATTTCTTATTGGATTCCCTTAGTGGACTGGATTTTGGGCCTAAATGGAAATCCTAGGTTAGAATGTGCATAAATACTGCTAAGTTCTCCATACTGATCAATGGATCTCCTAAAGGTTTCTTTGGGACAACTAATGGATTAAGACAGGGAGACCCTTTATCCCCATTATTATTTATTGTAGCCACACATGTCCTAAATCATATGCTGCAACTGGCTTTGGATAATAACTTAATACTTGGTATAAAATTTCCACATGGGGGACCAACAGTGGTCAATATACAATATGTTGATGATACTCTCTTGTTCTTATCAGAAAGTAGGAGAACAGGATAAATATTAAAAGAACCTTATGTTGTTTTCAGTCATACTCTGGGTTAAAAATCAATTTCCATAAGTCTTCAATCACTGGTATAGGAGTAAATCATGTCTCTATTGCTAGTTCATGTAATATCCTAGGTTGTGGGACAGCTGACCTTCCACTAATGTATCTTGGATTACCTTTACATTATAAGAGGGCCACTTATAGAGACTAGACCCCAGTAGTGGAGAAGATCTCAAATAAGTTGTCATTATGGAAGGCAAAACAGTTATCCTTGGGTGGAAGGTTGACTTTGTTGAATTCTGTTTTGTTTGCCATCCCTACTTACTATATGGTTGTTCTGCATTTGCCTATTGAAGTAGAAAAAGAAATTGACAAGCTTAGAAGTAGATTTCTATGGAACTCCTTTTCTCCAAATCATAAAGGGTTACACCTAATCAAATGGGGAATCATATGCAGATCACAGAAACAGAAAGGTTGGGGGATTATCAACTTAAGAAATTTTAATTTAGCCTTGAAAACTAAGCTGCTTTGGTAGTTACTATCTGACAATTACCATATGAAATGGAAAGATCTTGTTAAAGTCAGATACCTTAATAAGGTTTGGCCAGGAGCTTTACTGAATTCTTCAGTTAGTCATTGCTCCCTCCTCTGGCAAAGCATAAAACAATGTTTTGTTATACTTAACTGTTTTACTACTTTCCAGGTTCAGAGTAGAAATAATACACTATTTTGGGAGAATAAGTGGTGGAATGGGGACAAATTAAAATTACTACTTCCTGAGTTGTTCTCCATAGCCAGATTTAAAAAAGCATCGGTTAAGAAAATGATTGATCTATATAGGACTGACTTTAATAAATTATTTGATCTATCTAAGATCTCCTCGGGTGATTTCTTAACACTACAATCTCAATTAGATCTGCTTGTTACTGTTCTGCAATCTTTGGTTCTATTTCCTGGTGGAGATACCTTGATTTGGTTGCCATCCAAAAACAATGCCTTCTCTGTTAATTCTTGCTACAACATTATAAATGATAGAGATATTCGTTTTCCTTTATATTGTCGCATCTGGAAAAGCCGCGCACCACTAAAAATTAAATTGTTTTCTTGACTGGCTCTTAATAACAAAAAATTGACTAAAGAAAACTTAGCCAAAAGAGGGTGGAATGGTCCTGAGTTGTGTATTTTTTGCAATGCACATGTAGAGAATAATACCCATCTATTCATAAACTGGTCATTCATCTGGCACATTTAGAGATTTTTCTTATCTTCTGATTTGTATCCAGGTTATTTTAGTATTGTTGACTTATTTAATTCTATACCTCCACTTAGATTCAAGCTTAATAAGCAAGGTTGGGCTATCTTACTCCAAGCCATCCTCTGGTTGATTTGGAAGAAAAGAAACAACAGAATTTTTAGAAATATTTGCAAATCACACACTATTATTCTTTCTGATGTCATTTCTCTAATGCATTATTGGATAGAAACTCTTGCAACTGGGTTCGAGAAAGAGGAACTTATCCAATCTAATTCTTCCATGACTAATGCTTGGATTGCGGAACAAGTCCCAAATATCTCTTTTTCTTCTAAGAGATCTTTTGAGGCTTTTCAGACATAAGATCTGAATCCTGACATTAACAATTCATGTGCAAAAAGAGTTGAAAATGATGGATAAGAGGACCTACTTACTCTCAGACTTAGTTGTTCTGATTTTATTATTGCAGTCTCTATTATGTGGTCATGTATGATTTGGACACAGACATTGTCTGATGTCATTTCTCTAATGCATTATTGGATAGAAACTCTTGCAACTGGGTTCGAGAAAGAGGAACTTATCCAATCTAATTCTTCCATGACTAATGCTTGGATTGCGGAACAAGTCCCAAATATCTCTTTTTCTTCTAAGAGATCTTTTGAGGCTTTTCAGACATAAGATCCGAATCCTGACATTAACAATTCATGTGCAAAAAAAGCTGAAAATGATGGATAAGAGGACCTACTTACTCTTAGACTTAGTTGTTCTGATTTTATTATTGCAGTCTCTATTATGTGGTCATGTATGATTTGGACACAGACATTGTCTTCGTCTTATCTAGAACTATTGGTTCTAAATTTTGTATATCTTTGAACATGACTAACTCTTGATGACTTGAATAGTCAATGTACTATTTATAATACAATCTACCGTTATCAAAAAAAACAAAAGTTTAGTCGACGTAACCGTGGATCACAGAAAAATGGTTTAAGCACTAGAAATAAATAGTCTTAAATTGCATTAGTTCGTGGTTAGACTTGGTTCAACCACGTGAACCAACATGACAAAAATCACTGATTCAATCAAAACTTAAGTCACGATTTATTTACTCTTATGTGGACTTTTTTAAATACATGGTGGGTTGGCTTAACCGGTTGAACCATCACTGATGGATGGATTTGCATTTTCAATAAATGACGTAATGTCGACATCTTTAATGGTCAAGCAAGGCGAAACCACTACTTCATTTTTTAAAACATTAAATACCACAATTCAAAAATAACTAATCTACATTTTATGCAACTTCATTGCTAAACTCAAAGTTTATTATAATTTGCAAACATCTAAATTTGTATTTTGAAAATGCATGATTCACATGAAATTCTTCACTTGTCTAATTAACTAATCCACATCTAAAGTTTTCGAGGCCAGAGAAATAAATTATCTTGAGCACCATCTCCATCTTATTGTGTAAACGTTATAAATCATGCTCACACAGCGGCTACTACAACACGGAGTTGGTGAGAGACGATTCCAGGGATACTTCAGTAGTGGCCACATAGACGCACTTTATTTTGGTTCACAACATTACAACGAGCCGACCCACGTGGCCCATACATTGTGGCAGCATCAGACTAATACTTGTAATCTAACATAATATGAACCCATACATAGCTACTGAACATGTACTTCCTACTCACAGGAAAGACGGATGACGACGCTCTTATAGATGAAAAGGTATTCTCACCTCAACATTTCCGGAGAGCATTTCGCAGATCCGACAAAAACAAAAGGTAAAACTAGAGAATTTTCTCTTCCTGCTAGAATAACTGTCCGCCCTATTTTACAGGCGTGCCCTTGAACTTTGGGAAGGTTTGGATGTGGTCGCACTCTGCAGAAAATATTAGCACTTGTCAACCGTTATTTACTCAAATAAAACAATGCCACAATAACAATGTGATGTTCTTTTAAAAAAAGGCGATTTCTTTGACACGGAAAAACTACAATGCCTTGACCTTTCTGTGGAGCAGGAAATTTGATCAGTTTTCATCTTTTAACTTAACAAAAATTTTCCTCTATTGAATGGTTACTTCCTAGCAGCTTCTTTGTACAAAACTTACAAAAATACAAAGAGCAACACACCAATTTTCAGAAATGCCTTTGTTCTATACTTGTCGTTAGAGTAGCAGAGTAAGTTCTTGTCACGATCTAAAGCCTAATAAGAGAATTGACTTAAGATGAAACCCACCGCCTTTTAAGAAAACCTCTGAACCAAATATTAAATAGGTGCAATTAAGCCATGGACAGTATTCCATTTTCTAAAAAAATGAAAGTTTCTTATTTAGAAAGGCACATGGAAGTTTTACTACCCTCCCGACTTCCAAAACAAACAAGTGAGTCCTTTAGAGTGATGAATTGATGTTAATGAGGAATTCTATAACATGAAACGATCAGCAAGCAGAGCATTTCTACACCGCACAATATTAAAGAATGATGGTATTGTGTAAAACTAATTGAAGGATCGAACCATCAGACGTATTGTGTAGAACTAACAATGTTAGGAAAAATCAGGGTGAAAAAAGAAGAGTTGATACCAAAGGTGTTCCACCCCTTGCCCTTTCCTCTAGATAGCGTGATGGTTTGAAGAAACCACCATATTTTTCTTCCAACGTCTTAAGGCGCTCATATATATAACCAGCACCAACAGAATCTGCCCAAAACACAAGTCCTCCCCTACAAACAAAATGGTCATTTTAGATAAACATACATCTATAAACTGGAAACATAAAAATCATATGAAGCAGTCAAGGTTGGTCAGAACAAATAATGTCATACTTAGCATGCCACAAACAATAAAACAGGATGAGCAATCAATACGTCATAACATAACTCTGATGAAGAAAAGTCAGCATCCAGGATAGCAAAAATCAATGAAAACCATGTTCACAATAAAGTGAATAAACAATGATGTACTTAACATGGCACATGAAAATATATGATCATCAGATATCAGTCAACACATAAATGATAGTTTTTTTGAGCAGTTAGTAGAAGAGATCTTATTAAAAAACAAAAGAATAAATCTCATCAAGAAGACAAGAAAAAATGGGAAAATATAAAATAAACCAAAGCAAAACCAGAGGACATTTGTGTGCTAAAAATCACATAAAAATGATGGTGTCATAAAGAAGAAACTTGAGAATTGTGCTCTCTATTAAACACCCACATAAACAGTGAAATCTGATTTTGCAGTGTTCTGACAAAATATGAAATACATAGATGGATAGCTAATTATATGTGCTTCTGTTCCTTGTAACCTCTGTACCTCTCAGCCGTTTAGGTTAGATTTTATGCCCATGACTCACAGAATCTAGAACTTGAGGTCATGTCTATTCTTTGAGAAGCTATGTACAAGTCAATTGTTATGGTTTTCTTGAGTGATAATGAAAAGGGGAAAAAAACTAGCTATTAATTTTTCTTAAGTCATTGTTGCTGCTTTGCAATAGTATTCCTGATGATCAATAAAGACCTTTTAAGAAAAAAGAGTATAAGTATTAAAAACTATCCAAGACAATTTTTTCAGAATCTGGGTCCTGATGAGGAGTCCAAAAATATTCTCCAAATTATCAAACCATGTCATGTTTTTAAAGTTGAGCCTTTTCCTGGATCCAAATATCCAATAGAGTCATTTCTTCGCAGATTCATTTTGCACAAATCCAGATTTCATTCCTAATCGTTTTATATTCATAGAAAACTGCAATGGCTTGTGCGTCTTGGTTGGACACTGGTTTCCATTTGAATGCATTGGCAACAACAGCAAAATTTGAACAACCTTTCCATGTAGAGAAATAGGTGTATCAAAATATAGTTTTAAAATTCAAATAGGTAATACTTTTGTGTAATTTTAACTAGCATGATGGTCATTATATGGGTGCATAACTGCATATTGAGCACTCACCGATAGTTGGGGAAACCCATTCCAAGAAAAGATGCAATGTCTAGATCTGCTGCTCTGATAACCACACCTTCATCCAGTACACGACAAGCCTCATTCACAACTGGAAAGAATACCATCTCCAAAATCTCTTGGTCACTTACTGTTACCGGCTGCAAGAAACAATATCATGTCATGATCTCTCTGATCAATCATAATTAGCCTTAGCATTTCTTTGGAACACGGCAAACTAGAACATAGATAGTGAATTTTATATATTTGTCTACAACTTCAAAAAGAGAGATGGAGAACCTTTCCACTGGGCATAACATTGGCACGTCTTCGAAATTCCTCAATAATCGGTTGCACAGTGGGGTCAGGTTTTGGCTTCATTCCCTTTCCATAAATATAGTATCCCTTACCATTGTTTTTGCCTGTCATTTATGGAAGACAAGTGAAAAATAAAGCTGCTAAAGCATAAAGAGAAACAAGCAAATGAATTCATTACAAAGCTCATAATAACTCCCATACCATTACGCCCGCTTTCTACCAACATTTCAACCAAATTGTTTTCAAAAGTTCGACCCTTAAAAGAGTCAGCAAACTCCTTCTTTACGGCCAAAGCTACTCCATACCCAGCAACATCTGCAAGCCTGACATCAAAACATAGTGCTAAAATGTTAAGACAGCAGAACAAGAGAACAGAAGATACCAACATTACTTGAAGAAGAAAATTGAGGGATTGAGAGTTGATCACAACATAAGATCCACGCTGATAAGAAACAGAAGATCCATGCAGCATGTGCAGAAATGTCAGAAAGCATAAAAAGTATTTGTCTCCAACATTACTCGAGTCTTCGTCAAACAAAAAGGAAGTAAAAAGAATACACATGGCACGATACCTGAAGCAATGATTTTATACAACAGATTTCTTTTTAAAGGTATAGAGTCTTCTATGTCCTCTGCAAAACAGTTTTGCAGCTTTAACAAAAGCTTAGGTGTGCATGTTCTTCCTTTGTTCACTTGTTAAATAAAAAATATATGATGGGAAATCTTTTCTTTTCCCTTTTTATGCATGAACTTTCAATGGTTTGATAGCCATCGGTTTATACGTGAACAAATACCCTGTTTTAGTCATCCAAATGCTCAGAAAGGAACACTTTTAACTTGAAAATTTACCACTCAATTGCCTTTAATGAATTTGGGAAAAAAAAAAATCCAATCAATAACAAGGCAAAATGGCAGAAAAGGAGTAAAAATGCTTACTGGAAAGGACCCATTGGCATACCAAAGGTGCTTATCACCCTGTCTATTCTGAACACATCCACACCTAAGCTTGCCAAAAATTGTGCACCTTGGGTGTATGGGAAGAAAGTACGATTAACTGCGAAACCTGTGCAATTTCCAACCACCACAGGCACCTTCTTGATGGCCTTCCCGACAGTCACAAGATCAAGAATTACTTGTGCAGAAGTCTTTTCGGTCCGAACAATTTCCAAGAGCGGCATTACATGAGCAGGGCTTCAAAAAGCATAAAATAAGTAACATTAAATGATAAATAAAGAATTAACCTTAGACAAAAACAAAAAAAATAACAAACATCACAAAGGTAAATTATTAACATGTGAAGAACAGCTACACCGAGATCTCCAGCAACAAGATAAATGTGTAGAACACAAAATCCATTGACAGTCACATTCACAAAATATAAATCCAAAATATGAAGAGTCATGACATCTGTTGACATTATTACAATGCAATCCAAAATTAATGAACTCATGACAATATCAGTTGCATTCACTGAATAAATCTAAAGTAACTGGGAAAATTTTACAGTAATAACAGTATAGACTGAACAAAGGTTTCAAACTATTTCCAGAGGGTTCCCACTATAAACAACAATAAATAATGTGACTATAAGACCACTTATGAACATAAATTAGCTTCTTGCCAGAATATTAAATTACACTTTCGGTGGAGAGACCATGTCTATATTCTTTTTGTCAAGTTAATTCAGATTTCTATTTACGGCAAGTGTACAAACAACTAGATAAAAGGATGATTTATAATCATATACTTCCTCAAGATTATCATTATCCAAAGAACTTCGAGTTTTATGATTTTAACCTGAATCAGGGTTGTGGTTCAGTAAAAGGTGCAACTTAAGAACAAACTAGACCACCTAAAATGTATAAAATAACAGAATTTGTCAATAGTTCCACGTTGTAAGAGATCATGAAGCCCATTTTTCCTTCTTTAGAAACCCTGATTCTTAACAATATATTATCCAATTTCTGTCCTCTGCATCTCTATCTAGCAAACAAGGTAACTAAAAGTTAAAAATAAACAAGTGAGTACCTGAAGAAGTGAGCCCCAATGATCCTATCTTGAGAAGTTGTCTTCTCCCCAACCACATGTAGATCAATAGTGGATGTATTTGTTGCCAAAATGCAGTGTGGAGAGCAAACTTTCTCAATATCGTTAAATATTGATTGTTTCAGTGGTATCTTTTCAATAACAGCCTAGGGAAAGAAAAGAAAATGATTTATCAGCAGCATGGAAAATATGGACATCATCAGGTCCTTTACAATTGCAGTCACATATACATGATAATCAATTATACTCGTCTGATAAAAAGGACAATAATCCTTGTTTACTAAGATATGTTTGATTAGCACATTTAGATCATTAACTCATTTTAAGTACTCCAAGACCCAGATGGATGTCTTAAAAGTAGGCAATGGGTTGAAGTATAACCTCGATAACCATATCAACATGTTTCAAATCTGAATAATCCAAGGTGCCCTTCAGAAGTGAGAGTGCATGCCTCATCTTATCTTGCGACAGTGCTCCTTTTTTTACGAGACCATCAAGATTTGCTGGCGGGAGTGAACACACAAGCATTTTCAAAAGGGTAAAATTACTAATAGACATTCATCACGAAGAATTAAATTGCTAGAACATTCGAGAGAAAGATTTTCCTAAATCTATCCAAAGCATTAGGGCATCACTTCAATAGATTTAGGAGTGACAAATGCACCTGCTATCATTTTCATCCCCTTCTGCAGATAGTTGGAATCTATTTCCTTCAGAATAACAGAAATATTATTCCTAATAAGAGCAGTGGCAATTCCAGAGCCCATCAAGCCTCCCCCAATAACAGCAACTTTGTTCATACGGCGTGGTCTCAGTCCAATATCAGTAGCATTTGGTACCTGTGACCCCAAAACAAAATGTGGAATTTAATTATAAACGTACAATTACTAACATAAAATACTATAACAATTACAAGAAAGGTGGAATTTAATTATAAAAGTTTGTTATTGGAAGCATAGAATTAAACATTGACACATAGCAGATTCTGAGGTGGCCAACATGATTTACAAGTATACATTGGAAAATACCATAAGTTGGAGTCAAACTTCGACTCATGTTGGTGAGTGTCGCAGTGTTGATCGATACTGTGTATTTTTTACACTGAGTTTAAACAGTGTTGAGCAACATACCCATTAAAACTACAAATACATGTTAAAGTTCTTTCCTTTTCATTTACTTCATTACTTTCATGAGTTTCTAACTTCTTATGCATCTCCCCTACTCCTTCGCAATCCAGTGACTTGCTACAAACTTGAAGAACCTTCTCTCCATAATTGCTCTCAAATTTTATCCCTCATTAACGTATAACACTTGATTTTTATATAGAAACTTTGTTTTTTTTATTTTTTGTATTTATGTTTTGAACTTTTCATGTAGATATATGATAGGATCTTAAGTCTAACTTAATAATACATAGATTTTAGGTTTTTCCATATTTTGTTTTGTGTTTTGATGTTAATAACTTGATATTACATAGATTTAACCTAATACACATAGTTCATAGGTTTTTTCACTTTTTTTTGTATTTTGATGTTAATTACTTGATAATACATGGATCTAATCTAATAATTCTGTAAAATCATTAAAAAGCAATAAAATTTATAATTAAATAAAAACAGTAAAATATTTATGTTAAGCATATATGAGGTAACTTCTATGAGTATTTTTGTTTTTAAACATTTATTATCATTTTTATGTATTATTTATGTTTCAAGATATTTGTATTAACTCCATTCAATGTATTTAAATGTAATATATATTGAGAAAGTTGATCTAAATAGTATAAGATGTAAATTATTGCTTACTTTAACTTATCCTAAAGTTTCAAATCAAAATTCAAAACTTTTTTACCATTTCTAAGGACTTCTGTAAATTCAACGTGTTTCCATTGATATTTCCATTGACGTCTAACACGTTTTCTATTTTTGTAGAACCAAAGTTCGACATGTAACCAATATTTAATTCTATGATTGGAAGCAATAACTTAAGGCTGTGTGGTTAGCAAGAGATAGAAAACGTGAAAAATATAACAATGAACATAAACAAGCGCTAGGAAGCCACAAGAAAACTTAAAGATAACAAAAAAAGGAAAAAACCAAGATACGTTCAGTTTCTTGTGATGTGGACTGCCACACATGCATGAACCACCCCATACTGTCCAGAGAGGAACACATATATGGTATATAGTTGCCACCCATTTAAGACCTCCAGGCTTCATGGACATACACTATTCATTACAACAGGTGTTATTACTTGCAAACACTGCACTTTAAGAATCTAACTTTATTCCTAATGAATAAGACCAGGAATCTAATCCTGCACTCCCACAAACCCCAGTCAGAGAACACCTTAAGAAAATTAGCCCAATGTAGAATGGGCTAAAGACATGTAAATCAATAGAAAAAAAACATGAATATATAATATTAAGAACTAATATACCTTAAACACGATTCTTTGTCCCACCCCAGATAACATCTAATGTTCAAGAGAAATAGTACCAGTCAAGCCTATAACCCATAGTGAATTACCTTGGAAGTTGCCCGCTGAGCAAAAAAGACATGAACCAGACCTTTTGAAGTACTTGATATTACCAGTTCCTTGAATATTTTTGCCTCCTGGAATAGGTATTATTAATTAGATGCTTAAAAATGGAACAAGACAAGATGATTCTAGAAACAGATTGAGTTCTATGACTACATCAAAATCTATTATGCACAACAAATACAGAACTATTCACAGGTTAACTGATGTCTTGTTTTTGTTCTGCAAAGCACTAATAAAAAAGAAAGGTTTACTTTCATCACTGAAACCATCAGAGTAACGAGCAGGAGACCATGGTTCTTTATATGCTTTATGCAGAATGTCTGGCAATAATTACACAAAAGATATTAGACAAACATACATACCTTTAGCACACCCGCATAGCCACCAAAAATTACACCCTCTTCAACGGCATCAAGTAACCCATTGTGTTGTGGCATGTTTGGAGCAATACGTTTAGCCTGCAGCCTAGCTGCTTTTATGATCTCGTGTGCCTCAGAAAGTGAGCCAAGTCTATCAGTACGATGAAGAGAACTTATCCAGGGTTTACGTCTGTTGGCAATATCAAGAGCCCATAGTCGTGACACTCTGATCAACTCACTAGATGAAGCAAGCTCATCAATAAGGCCAAGCTCTTTTCCTTGCTTTGCGGAGATTGTCTTGGAAAGCTGCAAGGGTAATTAGTAGTGTCAACGTTGAGCAGCAGCAAAAGTAGAAAAACAGATATTCGATAAATACATTCTAGCGACAAACAATAGCATCAGTTCTAGAAGAAGAGAACAATACAACTATGCTGATGCTACGCAATCTAACTTAAGTACTGAACATCTAGATATAACTTTAGCAATTAGCAATGTAGACTCCAACTCCCAAGTGTTATAAAGAATCAACATGATTCACCAATCAACTCACACTGTCAGATCTCTGATCATTAACATGTGACTTGGATGAATTAGATACGCCAGAGGAGCACAATTTGATGCATACAGTATTGGAAATGAGGGTGGAATAGAAACCAAGTCACCCTTGAAAATATGCATGTGTTGACTACTGGCATGGGATTTTGAGAATGTGGAAAATCCTTGGCAATGGATTGATATTGGTGTCTGGGAAATTAAAATGCAATACATGTGATTGTCAAGGTTAAGGGATAGCTAAACTATAGCATGCAGCACTAGAGGAGTAGATGATGGGTGAACAAGAGTTGGGATTTATTCATTGGGTATGATTGAGAGAGCATTTAATGAAGTATATGGAGGATTTTGGATTAGATCGATGAGCCAGTAAGTGTCATGGAAGGTTGGTTGGCCATGAGAAGAAAGAAAACGAACAAAAGGTAGAAATGATGTATGGTAAGCCCATCCACCAAATGAAAGGTATTATTCTGTCTATTTCATCATGATATTGGCTACTAGAGCAATTATAAACTTTCATCCAAATAGTACTAGAATAACTCTAAAACATTTAAAACCTAGAACTGCTGGGCTAGTCTTCATCTCAAATGCGCAAATATAGACAGCACTTGCGTGCCTCAAATTTAAACACCAAATAAGTTTATGATGATCCTTAGATATTGTGAATAAATGCCATGTTTGTTTACGTGATTAGAATATAAGATTCAGAATAACATTGTTGCTCCTTCGATAGACTAAAATTGAACGAAATAAGGATGACACCACTTACTAGCATCAGTTCAATACCCTTTGCCAATCCCACGAGTCTTGGAAGACGCTGTGTACCTACAAGAGAACGCCACAATAGTTAGGATATGTTTTATATTAGAATTTTTAAGAAAAAAAATTTGCACAATCTTAAACAAATTATAAACAAACCATGGAAATATGTGAGGATCAGTACCTCCAAAACCAGGAATTACACCAAGAGTCAACTCTGGCAACCCAAGTTGAGTATCAGGGGTGGAAACCCGAGCATGACAACCCTGCATGCTTACCAGGTTATACAGAAAGTAGCTACAATCTAAACCAAGAATGAACAGAATGAACTAGAAGTACCGACCATTGTCAACTCTAAGCCACCACCAAGAGCAAGTCCTTGAGCAGCCGCAACAGAAGGCTTCTTCGCATCTGAAAGTACCAGAATGTGAATATGATCGGACTGGAAGAAGTTAAGAGAAAAAAGCTTCTTGCCAAACATTCCTTTATATATAAATATTTACGTATCTATTAGTGGAGATAGATGCACATGCTGGATGAAATCACATTTAATGCAGGTTATGGCTGACTGACTGGCAGAAATATTTAAAAAAAAAAAGATAGCAATAAAGACTTTACCTTCAATTATGTTGACTAAGAGCTCAACTGACACATCAGGCATAAGTGAAACATCACCTGCAAAGACAAATGGGAACAAATGTAGATGTTTGTTTTCATAAACGATACAAAATTCATAACGGAAACAACGTTGCTTACCAGTAGCATGTACTTGCTCAAAAACATTGATATCAAAGCCACCAGAGAACCTCCCAGCATCACCTTTTCACAAAAGACAAGGACAAACACGAATTAATATCTGATAAAGTGGAATTTCAGAAAGTCAGCTGTATGAAAAGTCAAAACAAAAAGAATGTGTAGTATAATGTAGTTATGTGGTAAAAGTGATCAAATCCAAATAAGATACAAGGCATTAATTCAGTGCTATGAGTAATAGAAATGGTTTTTAGTATTTGTTATAAAAAAATAAATAAACAAAAAATCCTGAAGATGTGACAACCAATATGAGATATTTCTTCTTTCTGACAATATGTACGATAAGTAACAAAAAGAATAGGAGCACCTCAGGCATGAAGGAAGACACAAGGCACTTGTCCAATTGCCATGAGTACTAGATAATTTAACTTCTGAGAAAAACCATTTTGAAAAACACTTAGTACATGTAAGTGGGAGGTGCTAGGTACCTGGTATTGCCTTCCAAGATGGAAATATCAAATATAGAAATGAAATTTGTACAATCAACCATAAAAATAAATAATAAGCATTCAACAATCCCATATTCCACATGTAACAGAGAATCAGATAGCCATAGACAACTAAGAAAAGCATAATCACTACTAAGTACTTAGTTCAAAGCAAAAAATAAGGACCATGTCATCATAAAGTGATAATTACAAATTGCTCTAATTTATAAAATCCACAATACATGAACAAAGAGATCATAGAGAGCATGCCTGAATATAGTAAAACCAATAAAACACATACATATTCACACATGACCAAATCTAAGAGACAAAATTTCTACCAGTCAAAACGATGGCTTTAACATCATCCCTGCTCAACGCTTCTGTGTACTTCTCTTTCAGTCCCTGAATCACTGTTACAGACAAAACAAAACATTAAAACAGGAATCTAGCAACTAATCAAAGCTGAGCCAAGTAGAAGCTGCCAGAAATAAATAGCTACAGCTTGTATCATTCAACTGAAAACTCTAGATCAACGAAAACCACAGATAACAACAAAAAATTACAAAAAAAAAAAGGAATCAAAAGTTTAACAGTCCAAGCTGAGATAAGTAGGAAACCATCATGAAGAACAGAGTGACAGAGCCTATATTGTTAATTCCATATGCAGCTCAACCTTTTGATAAACAAAAGCAGAAGTCGCATATTTAGCACTCCAAGCTGAACCATTAAGAGTCAAATATCAAAGCCTATATTGTCAACTGACTCGATTCCATATTAAGCTAAAAGCCTGAAACATTTCAATCAGTAAAAAAACAAGGATATCAACCAAGCAAACAGCGTTCAACACTTCAAGTTGAACTAATGGAATGAATCGCCAGAAAACCTAAGTCTGTTTCATTAATCCGAGCATAGGATACACAGCTGAAACATTCCGATCAACAAAAAAATAATAACACATAAACGTTCAACACTCCAAGCTGAACTAATAAGAGAATCAGCAGCAATATCCGAGCCACAATCACCCATTCCAGCACAAATCCACACCCTTCTTCTTATCAACAAAAAGAATATACAAAAAAGGCATCGCAAAACAGAACAAGTCGAACGTTCAACACTCCAAACGAAAAAAATTTCCAGGATCCGCCTGAGAATCGGAATCTACATCATCAATTCCACCACATAACCTTTGAATCAACCAAAAAAAACACGAATCAATAATAAAAATAATAATAACAATAAAATAAATCAAGCGTTAAACACTCCCGAATTATGAAACAAACAAGTCAGAAGTGCCAGTAAAAGATCGGCACCTGAGCTAAATCATCAATGTCAGCACACAATAAGAAAAAACTCACAATCGAAGGAATCGGAGCAAATCATCCACAAACATCGATCGCAAATCAACGAAAAAATGATTTTAAAAAAAGAGAGAGAGAGTTGGACCGAGAGAAAGAGGAGTCGAGGATCATACGAGTGGGCGCGAGAGCATTGACGGGGGGATTGGAGATGGTGATGAGCGCGACGCCATCTCCGCCAACCTCGAGCGTGACTCCGATCTTCCCCATTACAGTAGCAGCAAGAAGAAGAAGGAACTGTCTGGAATTCGAAGCAAAGAGGTTGCAGTGGATTAGAGGAGAGGAGAAGGGCGTCTTGGTGAGATCGGAGGTACTATATATTTAGCGGAGAGAGTGGATAGAAAGAGCAGGAGACTTGCGGGGCAACGGCACTCAATGTGCTCTTCCGTCGCTGTGAATAACGCTACCAATAGGTCGGATCGATTGGGTTTCCATGTTTCTTTTTTTTTTGTAATCTGTAATTTATTATAAATATTTTCCTTGATTATGAATCCACTACCAAGAGTAAAAAGTAGCATAGAAGTCAAATATTACATGTCCTATGGAATTTTCAGTTCCAGCACAAAAAATTAAGTCTAACACCAATTCAAATATGACAAAAACAAAATGATATTGAGCTCAATCGATTAACTGAACGTTAATCATTGCATGATATTATCCTCTATAAAAGCAGACGCAAATGCAATATTCTCCAACACCTGCTGAGCATTTCTTAGAGTAGGTAGTGCTTGTTCCAACTCTCTAATTTGTTGGAATGCTAAAACAGAATGTAGGATTTCATCTTTTTCAAATCTTATATCCAAATATTCTATCCAACAATGAATCAATGAAATAATGTCATTTATAATCATGTTTGCATTTCTACTATTTCCTCTGAAGTTTCTACTATTACGTTCTTTCTATACAGTTCATAAAAAAATTTAGATAAATGTAAAGAAACCTTTTAAAGAGATTTCAAATTTTAGAGCAGGAGATAAGGTAAATAAGTCTTCTATTGATAGAATAATAGGATACAAAGATTCAATAGAAAAGACATTCCATAATGAGCAGGCAAAGGAACAATATATGAATAAATGATAGGAATATTAGAAGATAGGAATATCAATATTAATTTAATAATATATATTATTTATTTTATAAGATAGGAATATTAGAAATTTATATTGTTAATTAACTGTATTAGTTGTGTATGATAATGACTTATAGGACATTTTGTTGATTGTATTGGTATGGATTATTAATATTGAAATTGTTAAACTATTAATTTTATAGACTATATTTATTTGATTTTATACATGTGGATTAATAATTATGTTTACTGTGTTTATTTTGTAATTTATAGTACATATTTACATATACTTCGATTTACTGTCAGTATACATATGTTGATTTATTATATAATAACCTATTTAGCCCATTAACTAGACTCAACTTGTTAGAATAAAAAAATGAGTCATAACTTGACCTGTAACATATTAAGATAAAACAAGTTGCGTTATAGATTAACACTTAACTTGACTTAACCTGATCCATTGACATTCCTAACTCTAAATCATATTATTAGACGTAATGACAAAAAGAAACGATGTATCATAACAACGACGTCATTATTTAGCTTTTTATGGGAAAAAAAAGTATAAATGTTCGTACTTTATATGTTACTTTTTTCAAAACCATTACTGATTTGTTTTTTTTGGAAACTGATATTTAATATTTAAAACAAAGCAAACGTATTAATATGTTGATTGGGAAGAAATCTCAACATGTAGCCAATTCAACAACTTGAGTCTTCTCACATACAGGAGGTGTTCTTTTGGTTTTTATTTTTTATTAACATCTAAGCTACAAAGCAGACCCTTATACTTGGATTGAGAACTTCTTTGTTTCTTCACTACTGGATATATTTTCTTGACTACAATATGTTCCGAGCAGCGATGACTTAGGACTAGTGCAGTGTGAGATAAGATAATCGTTTTAACCACGTCGACATATCAGGACAAAATTCACGAACAAATGTATTTTGACAGGGAACTCTACCATGTAAACGTAAACATCCAAGAACATATATGTATGCAGATAAAATACGTAACATCTCCAAGAAAGGTGTATTGCCCTAACGGTGAATGGTGACGATCAATTGCGTGCTTTAGGGGGTTGTTGTCGGTCGTTCTCATCTATTGGTGTAATCAAACTTTGATTTTTTTCATTTTTTTTTAAGAGAACCGACACTGACTCCAAATGATAATGGTGAATATAGTGGAGCTTCGTACGCAACAAATGAACATAACAAAAACTTGACTAAAGATATAAAAAAACTTCTTTAAAGGATATCATGGAACTCTATAAATCTGATTTCCATAAACTATTTGATTATTTTAAGATATCTTCAGCTACTCTTTAACTTCTTCAAACTCAGGTAGAAGTGCTTGACTCCATACTCCAATCTGTCTCTTTGGTATTCGATGAAGACATCCTGCTTTGGCTACCAAACCATACTAATATTTTTTCAGTAAACTCTTGTTACAAAAGTTTAAATGATGGAGACATGCGTTTCTCCTTATACAACAATATTTGATGCAAATGGATATCCTTAAAAGTAAAGTTGTTCTCTTGGTTACTACTAAACAACAAAAACTTGACTAAAGATAATCTTACTAAAAGGGATTGGGATGGTTCTTGTACCTGTATTTTCTGCAATATGCAACATGAAACTAATATTCATTTGTTTATGAATTGTCCCTTCATATGACATATTTGGAGATTTTTTCTCATCACAGATTTATATCTTGGATTCTTTAATATTGCTGATTTGTTGAATTATTTGCCTTCACTTACATTCAAGTTAAATATGAGGGACTAGATTGTTTTGTTCCATATCACCCTTTGGCTGACTTGGAAGGAAAGAAATAATAGAATTTTCAAAGATAGTCAAAAAACTCTATGCAATTATTCTCTTTGAAATTATTTCTACTATGCATCACTGGATAGATACTTATGTAACAGGATTTGAAAAAGAAAAAATCCTTTACTCTATCTCGTCCATGTACAATACGTGGACTAAAGAACTTGCCCCAAACAATCCTACCTCTCTCAGGAGATCTATTGAAGCTCCTCAACCTCACCTTACAGATCAGGATCTCCCTAGTTCATCTGACACAGGGAACGATGCTTCTTAAAAACTTGTTCTGTCTTTTTAATTTTTAGTTCTTTTATGGGACTTCGTACTCTGATTATGTTTTGACTCTGAATGTGCTATTTTTTGATATGGTGATGAATGGAATTCTGGACTTGTAATTTTTCCAATATGGACCTATAATAATCTTGAACTTGTTGTACCCTTTGCCAATGATTTTCATGTCAAGGACTATATCATATTAATGCTACCGTTATCAAAAAAAAAAAATGACCATCACAAGATTATATAGTAATTCCCCAAGATCTACCCACCTTCGGATGAATGATCCCATCTCAATCGTATTAGCACTTGGTCTTTCGTTTCTAAGAACAAAGACATGTACCAAACCAGAACTAGTCGTTTTCATCGTTACATGTAATTGAAATTTAGTACGCCTGGCAGCATTTTTATTGATGGTGGTCCATGTCCATGGTTGGTGGGATTAAAGTATTTCCATCATGGTTGGTGTGAGGAAGACCGAAGACAAGAATATTTTTCGTCACATTTTCGTCGAACATGCAAGTACAGTTGGTAAGTTAAATGCTAATTTAGTATTGTAGTCCAACACCTTACTCTCCTGTTTGCTTCTAGGATTCTGTTTCTACACAAAATTTGACAGGAAATAGAATTTCAGAGTCAACAGGATTTACCAGGAAATGAAAAGTAAAAGAAACTGATTTCCTGTTGACCAAGTTTCCTATTGTTTGTGCAGGAAAACAAAGGAAACTTGAATATAAGTGTTTGTGCTTATCAACAGATTTCAAAGGAAAGTAGACAATGATAATTTCATAATTATTAACTTAAAATTCAATCAAATATCTCTCAAAATATAAATTTGAGTCATACAAAAGGTCAAATAACATTACAAATTCTTAGAAATAAATTACAATAATCAACCATGCCACATAAAATTCATGATATTTTCACGCATTTGATCTGCTTTTTCTTTTTTTTGTTCTTAAGTTAATCCAATACAATAATCAACCATGTCTACATTTTTTCTCGTAATATTGGCTCCGGTCTTCTTATTGTACTTTTTAATTGTTTCAATCCAAGTCTCTGATCTTATTTTCCCATCGGTAGTTTTTCCTGTTCCTTCTTTGATAGCTTCACAAAGAATGTCTAATATTATTTCATCATCCTTTGTACTCCAACTTGTATAACTTCTCCCTCCTTCAATCTTTTTCTTACATATCTTTAGCCATATCTTTGTGCTTGTTCTGGCAATCACAAGAATCATGTACAATAAAAGTAAGGTGTATGGTAAACAAAATAAACTGAAAAAGAAATGTTTAAACTAATTGTTTGTACTAATTCTTGATTTAATGTATTTTTCTACTCAAAACAACAAATAATTCTAATCATTTGAAGCGCAGACTGATGCACCATCATCCATCCGCAGGCAATAAAATTTTGAACTCTGGCGGAGTTAGCCAATCCAGAAACAAAACTGACAGCAGTAATCGTTCAACAGGCAATAATCAAAAAACTTGAGGAAAAAAAAACCACATCAAAAAACTTGAAGGAAGAATGCATCATACCATTCCCTTGCTCTCGTAGTAATTGGAGAGGGGAGGACGCGGGGAGGGAGAGGACTGCAGAGAGGGTTTTCGTGAGGAGGAGAGGAATTAGGGGGAAATTTGGTGAAGTTCCACGAGAGAGGGGAGGAAAATGAAATGTATTGGGATTTAAATACTCTGGAAAGTAAAGGGATCAAGTTTTCTTTGAAATCATTTCTGATTTGATGCACAAACATCTTTATTTTGTATGATCAACAAAAAATAGAATTCCTGTCAAATCATTTCCTTTACTTTTTAGTTACACAAACCCTCCTAGGATTCATTTTTTAACCGTAAGATAATGTGTTTTTCTATAATAGGATAGTATATGAGTGCTTCGTTGGATAAGAAAAAGGTATCGATTAGAGTAGGATAAGACAGATGACCACGGGTATTCCTTTTTTTAAGAAAATTAGTTATACTCAATCATTTACCTCAAAAAACTTTCTCCATGATATTTTACCTTTACTATTGTGTCATTCATATAAACTCGAACAAAGGCTACGACTTTTTTGTGCTTGTACATGTAGTTGGTACCATTAGTCGAGTGCTTAGTTGGCATCTACTAATGGTACCAGCAAGATCGTTGTTTGAGATTCCCCTTTAAACAAGAGAATGTGCCTTTGCTGCGTTGACATTTTCAAGTACGAACTACTCTGCTTTATGATAATAAGTCAGAAAAAAATATTAGTGCAAAGGTCTGAATCTGATAGGGAAAGGTTTTTTTGAAATCGATAGGGAAAGTTCATAACGCCATTTATATAGCACTAGCAAAGCACCCGTGCATTGCCTGGGACGTTACGAACTTAATTTACATACATACGTACATCTTAAAATTTGGAAAAATAATGTCAGTTGAAGAGAGGAGTGAACTTATTTTTCCAACAAATGGTATGATGTATATCCTACAAAAAGTAGTTATACATCACTTTTGAGAATATCCTACAAAAAAGTAGTTATACTTTTGCAGAACATCGAGAGACATTTTTTAGGGTTTTTTAGGTTGTTCACGTTTCTCCACTATAAAACCGTTCGCTCTTCAGAATATGATAGACATGATTGTAGAGCCACATGTTATTTGCTTTTCCAGTGAGGAATTGCCTTCAGTAGGAGTCAATCATAACCAGCATCTGTTCATCACGATGTAATATCAGAGCTTTCGAATTCCCCTCACCCTGGTTGATAATGGTGCGGGCTTTAATGTCTGTCCTTTGCGCACAACAAATAAGATCGGATTCAAAGCCGAAGAAATCATACCAGCTACAAAGGGAATGACGGCATTTGATAACACGCATCACTATGCGCTCGGGATGTTGGTTATTCCTCTGACTATAGGGCCTGTAGTCTTCGACGTCGAATTCTATATTGTGGATCTGGAGCCCTCTTTTAATCTTCTGCTTGGGCGCCCTTGGCTGTACAAGCATCAGGTGGTCCCCTCGACCCTCCACCGTATGGTTAAGTTCTGCTGGGGCAACGACGTAGTTAAGCTCAGGGAGAAAACCGGGTGATATCACTCCTATCAATCAGTAGTAGGACCGCCGCCAGTCACTAGCACCATTTGTACATACTACAGAAAATCTAAAAAATCAAGAAATCCAGAAAATCCAAAAAAATTAGAAAAACCAAAAAATCCAAAAATAGTATTAGGAGCCGAGGAAACAGAGCAACCCAGTCAGTCAGCAGAGCCCGCCGTTAAAGATCCAGAAGTCACACAATGCAGATACAAGAACACCAAAGTCAGTGTGACCATCATGAAGAACCATCGGGGTAGAAATTAGAGCACATCCTCTCTGTTGATGTCACCGACCCAACCTTCAAGGTGGAAATCATATCGAAGCTCATCGCTTATGAAGAAGATGATGATGACATGGAAGATGACAAAACACCTGAATTGCAGCTATAGACACCCCGATTTTGAGGTGACTCATTGATAATTTTCCAGATGATGCTTTGGATGTGGCTGACCCTTGAATCCCATTAGGCAGACCAACCCTAAGCTTGCAATAGGCCCGCAGCCCAATTAGAAATCCAAACAAGTAGGGGAGAGCACTTAGCTAGCACACCTACCTGACACACCTACCTGGCACACATAGGTGGCGCACATAGCTGAAGCACCAACCTGGCGCACAGCCACTTTTCTGGCTGCTGGTTTTCCACCTCCCATGGCTGTTACCTCCAGCAACAAATATGCCATAGAATCTTCCAGGCTTTTCGTCTACGAGGCTCCCTGCATTCCTATGAGTTACCCTTGAGAGCTTCCTATAAATAGACACCTATAGGTAGCCATTTGAGAGATTAGAAAAGTTGAAGACACACAATTATAACCAGAATTCTGCAGCCATCCCTTTGAGCTCTTAGTTTTCTTCTTGCATCCAGAGATATTCTCAGCTCTTCCAAAACATCAAAGAGCTTATTATCTTGGGTTTTCTTTGAAGGAACATCTAGGACAAGGTAAGCCTTCTCACTTTTCCTTTAATTCTTGTTCTTTTACATTGGAATAAGGCATGTTAGAAACTTACATATGGTCTGATTTCCTTTATGTTTTCATGAGATTTCAAT
>JAMKQA010013558.1:0-25069 GCA_024699735.1 Posidonia australis
AGATATCATTTTATTCGGGCAGAACAAAGAATTAACATTCAGAAAGTCAGTACAGAAAATAATCCAGCAGATATGTTTACTAAGTCCGTGACTAAGAGTAAGTTCCTACACTGTTTAGACTTGCTTAATGTTTATAGCAATTTCTGAAGGGCCTTACGAGGTCCTGGCAGCAGCAGTATCATCAGAAGACTTAAGTCAAGGTGGAGATTGTTAAATGACTTAAGTAATAGGCTGAGGCCCGTTTGCTCGGCCCGTCTGCTTTAAAAAAACAAAAAGAAACATAAGGGGACGCACTAATGACGCGTCTTCTTCCTCCCGACTGCGCGAGGGCTTCCGCTGCGCAGCTCCTGCAACCGCCAGTCGACGCGCCGTTTCGCTTGCTTAAGCTGAAAGGAAGGGTCACCGGTTACAGCCGCTCCTTCCTGCACCGTCCGTTTCTCCTCCGAAGGCGTTATTCCTCTCCCGCATCCGAAGGCTGCCCGTTACTGCACCGTGCGTTTCACCTGGTATCCCGTTCCTGCACCGTGCGTTTCACCCACGGAAGTTCTTCGGAATGCTCAGCGGAATGCTCAGATGCTCACACGTGGAGAGAGGAGGCGGATCGTCACAGCTGAACGGACGATTGTTTCGTCTGTTTTTTGGGAACCGTCGAGTTACACAGGCTCGTAACTCTCCTGTGATTAATCCATTATATTTAATAATGATTATTCACCAAACCTGGGTGGTTCTTGTATAAATAGGTGGCTTGTTCTTGAGAAGGGACAAGTGTGAAACAACATTCAGAAGTCTGTGTTGTGTTCTTCCACCACCTCCACCATCTGTACTCCTGATATCTGAAATAAAAGTGCTAGATCAGCTGCTGCCCGTGGATGTAGTTCCGTATTGGAGTGAACCACGTAAATCTGGTGTCATTGTTCTTCTTCTCTTCTTCTGTATGATTATATTTGTCACTACATTACTCGAACGTAATAACAGTTAACCTCTATGTGCTTTGTGTGTTCATGGAATGTGGGATTGTTAGCGATAAAAATGACTGCTTGATTATCATAATGCATCGATATTGGCGTCTTAACAGCAAAGTTAAGCTCCAATAAGAGAGATCTGATGCTAGAATAGTATAGTTAAGTTCCACATCATCTCACAAGTTGTCTGAGCTATGGATCTGTATTCTACTTCTACATTGGATTGAGACAACATTCTGCTTTTTGTTGCGTCAGGTGACAAGATTTTCTTCTACATATGTGTAGAAATCAGATGATGTGGGCTTTCTATCTCGTCGATCTCCTGCACATTTTGAATCTGACTATGCCTTGATGTTCATATGATCATTTCTTTTGTAGATCGGTCCTTTGCCTGGAGCATTTTTAACATAGGAAAGAACATGTAATGCTCCACTCTAGTATATTCTTCTGGACTCATGTATAAACTGGCTCAATAAATTGATTGCATATGAAATGTCTGGCTGAGTCATTATCAAATATATAAGCTTCTCAATCGACCTTTTGTACTAATCAGGATTCTCTAACAGCTTTGAACAGGTATCTTTGGAGGATGATGACTGTTCAATCAGAGTGCTCTTTGACTTGCACCTCAAAAGATTTTTTTTTTTTGGAGGAGATCAAGGACATACTTACTCTGAGACAGTGTCATTTTTCCATTTGCATAAGTAAACTTTATGTTTAGAAAATACATTAGCTTTCTCATATCCCTAGTGACAAAATTTGTCCTAAGGTGTTCTTTTATTTCTTCAATGTCTTTTTTATTACTGTCAGTCACCACTATATCATCAACATAGACTACAATAAGTACACATCCACTACTTGTAGAAAACTGAGTGATCCACAATACATATCTGGAAACTCCCAACCATCATCACTTTGCTGAATTTTTCAAGTAAGGCTCTGGAACTTTGTTGGAGACTATAAATCACATTCTTTAGCTTACATATTCTATCCTCTTCTTGAGCAATATATCCTGAGCGATATATCTTGGATGTTGCTCTATAAGCACAAAATCAGTCAGATCGTCATATAAGAAGGCATTCTTGATATCTAATTGGCACAGATCCTAAGAGTTAGTGATGACAATGAACAAGATCACTTGGATTGAATTGAGGCGGGCAATGGGTGAGAATGTCTCTGTATAATTAATATCATATGTTTAAGTAAATTCACGAGCAACTAGTCTGACTTTATATCTGCCTATGGTGTCGTCTGTCTTGTACTTTATAGTGTAGATCCATCAACAAGTGACTACGTTAGCTCCGATAGGATGAGTCATCAACTTCCAAGTGCCACAGGCTACTAATGCAGTTATTTTCTCATCTATTGTTGCCTTCCATTGAAGAGGTAAAAGTGCCTCCTAATGATTCTTGAGAATAAACTTAGAAAAGAAAGTCAAGGCAAAACTACGGAAACGAGGATAAAGATCGACATATAAAACAAAATTAGAGATGAGATGAGTAGTGGAAGAATGGGTACCTTTTCGAAGGATTATTTGGATGTTAGATCACTTGAAGGTGGATTTGCATTCTCGCAGAGGAGGTTGGTTCTGTCGTAAGAGGCGTTGGTGTTTGCTGACAACATTGATATGCCTACAAAGGATGATGAGCCTCTATACAGATAGTGGGGGGTTCCGTGACCTGCAACAGGGGACCCAACAATAGAAGAAAGCGAGACAGACTGAACAGCAAGTGTAGAATCATTAGAATAACTCATAGACTCAAAAAAGATAACATCAACAGATACAAAATATTGTTTAAACGGAAGATGAAAATATCAATAACCCCGTTGAGTTCTAGAATAATCCACAAAAATATACTTGATAAACTAGGAGACAATTTGTCAAGTCTAAGAGAGAGATCTTGGACGAAGGTAATACACCCAAATACTCAAGGAGTTAAAGGAAACAAAGTGGTAATCGATCGAAAACGTCGAAGGACTTCACTACCTAGAGGAGTAGAAGGTATCCTATTAACGAGATATATAGCAGTAAGAACAACATTGAACCAAAGATATTTTGGAACTTTCATGTGAAGCATGATGGTACGGGTGACAGTAAATATATATTTGTGTTTTTGCTCAACTACTCTATTTTACTGAGAAGTGTGAGAACACGTCGTCGGATGTATCAATCATGATATGATAATATGGCTTTGGTTATTTATACTTTTTCTCTCCCTTTTTGTCATTAGCAAGAAGGAAAATATATATTGTGTTTCATATCAAAAACGGAATCATTTATAAAACATTCATATTGCAGCCAAAATATGTCCATGTATCATACCTATAATCCTTACCCAAACATTCCACCAAAAAATTCACATACATGATGTTAAATCATACCTGTCATTAAATATCAATCCAAGATCATAAGATTTTTGACAAGACTAAATTGATACCAAGTCTTGTACAATCAAAGACTAAATTAAGACTTGGGAGGTGGTGGAGGCGGATAGGACTGAAAGAATCTCATTATATCAGCATGATATTCATCCAGTTTATCTTGGTACGCGTCCATTTGATATCCCGATTCCATTTTGTATTCATTGAATTGAATTGTGTAGTCAATGTCTGAATGTTTTATTTAATCTTGTGAATACGATCAATGGAAGAGCGATGATCTTCTTCTATTTTTTGGAGCCGCTCGTATGAAGATTGATGATGTTCTTGTTGTTGTTGTCGGAGAGAGGCAATATCAGCACAAAGACCCGCAATTTGATTGGATAATTCTTCCTCAGAATCATCGGAGTGTTTTTCTTCAATTTGAGCAGGTGCACTTGAATAGGAGGGTCGGATTCTTTTAAGAGTCTTACATCGCTCTAAAGCTTGTTTCATTTTCTTAATCGCTAAGGAACCTAGAGGTTTGGTCTTAACTACGAGGTAGAGCTCATTTACAAGGGATACACCAAAATGTTTAAATAAATAGGTGAGAGGAGGGCCAAAAAACAATTTATTTTTGATGTGGGACATACAATGAATGATGACCTTTCCTCAATTAACCTTTATGTTTTTGGAGATAGCATAGACTGCCTTACAGGTAAGTTCACTAAGCTTGTCATTGTGGTCCTTTTTCTGAATTATATTGGTGGCCACAATATAAGCAATGATCTTAGATGATTTGGTGAGTTGGTTGAGCTTATTGGGTTTGAATGTACTCCTTTTGTTTAATGATATGGCTTTGTTGATATCTAAATATGACCAATCAAGTTCATCAAATGATAAGGTGCTATCAATGTCGTTTGATGGAAGTTTAGCACTTGGCCTATAAGGATTTCATCAAACTTAATCTCATCCCCTAGAAGGTATGATTCAAGTAAATCATGGGAAATGGAGAGACTGGCATAAAATTGGGAGACTAGGTGTGGGTAATATTTGGTGTCTTTTATAGATCTTAAAAAGGGAATAGGCAATTAAAATGCAAATAGGGATTCTATAGAGCCAAATTCATGAAAAAGAACTCTACATTCGATGAGTACCTTACAATGCGCAAATCTATTCCGATGAGCAATGAGTGCCTCATCATTGGCGAAGTTGAAGTATTTTCTGGTACTTCATTGGAGGAGGAGGCGGCTGGAGCTTCCTTGCGCTTGAGATCTAGAGTAGGAGAGGGAAATGTGAGGAAAACCTGGAGATTAAGGCTTAAGAGCAAGAGAGAGTTGGAGGAGTGGGCTGACGGAAGACAGTTAGGCCATTGGAGAGGAGAAATGAGGAAGAGGGCGTTAGCTTGGAAGGTATGAAATGAATTTTCGTTTCAAAACATAGGTTTATAATGGATATTAAAAAACAAGAAAGGGTATATTGAATGTAGGTGGTATGCCGATTTGCTCAAAATTAAGGCATAGATCTCATGTATAATCGGTTTACTGGACAATAATGGTAGATCGAATCAGTAAATTTTGACAGTCCGGTTAGATTTGGAAGGTCGAATTAGGGAATTTTAAGATCTTGGACACTAGAGATTTTGGTAGATTGTATGGAAATAGTAGATCGAATCAATAAAATTTGGTAGTCCGGTTAGAATTGGAAGGTTAAATCAGTAAATTTCTGATAAATTTGACATATATTTCGGTTGATCGAAAAATTTTACTCAAGCACACAAATGGCAGATTGAACAATTTTGGTATATTGTTTCAGACGTTTTCACCACACATCATTGATTTTACAGATACTTAAATCCCTTTTAATTTTAATAAATTATTGTTCATCTAGGGGTTTAATAAATATATCAGTTAATTGTTATTTTGTGGAAATAAATTCTAATTTTACATCATTTTTCATGACATGATTTTTTTAGAAATGATGTCTAACTTTTATATGCTTTGTTTTTGAGTGATATATTGGAGTTTTTAGATAAATTTGTGATACTAGTATTATCACAAAATATTGTTGTGGTAGAGTATTCAATGTTAAAGTCTTTTAGTGTTTGTTTCATCTAAAGAATTTGAGCACAACAGCATCTTGCTGCGATATATTCTGCCTCAGTAGTTGAAAAAGCAATACTATTTTGTTTCTTACTAAACCAAGACATTAGTGAATGTCTTAAGAACTGACGAGTGTCACTTGTGTTCTTGCTATCAGTTTTACATCTCGCATAATCCGTATCACTATATGTCAATAATTTAATACTAGAATTCTTAAAATAAAATAAACCATATTCTAGAGACCCTTGTAAATATCTCAAAATACGTTCGATTGTAGTTAGATGTGATTCCATGGGAGAGGTCTGAAATCTTGTGCAAAGACACACACTGAGTATTATATATTTGGCCTACTAGTAGTCAAATATAAAAGAGATTTAATCATTCTTCTAAATAATTTTTATTGTACCTTTTGGTCATTTTCATCCTTGTCCATTCTAGTAGACGTAGCTATAGGAGTTTTTGTAATTTTACTATTTTCCATTCCAAACTTTTTCAATAGCTCCTTAGTGTACTTTTTCTTGATTTTCAAAAATTTCTTCTTTTGTTTGTTTTATTTGTGGTCCTAGGAAAAATGTCAACTCTCTCATTATGCTTATTTCAAATTTTTTTGCATGATATTTGAAAATTCTTTACATGAAGTCTTATTGGTGGATCCAAAGATGATATCATCTACATACATCTGAATAATCAATATGTCCTTGTCCACCCTTTTTATGAATAAAGTTGAATCAATTGTTCCAATTGAAAAATCATTTTCAATCAAAAATTTTCTTAGTCAATCGTATCATGCCTTAGGTACTTATTTTAAGCCATACAATGCTTTATTTAACCTGAAGACATGATCAGAATACATTTCATCCTCAAATTTAGGAGGTTGTTTGAAATAAATCTTTTCTTCCACAATTTCATTTAGAAAAGTATTCTTAACATCCATTTCGAATAATTTAAATCCCATATGGCTGGCATATATTAACAACATTCTAAGTGATTTCAGCCTTGCAATTGGTGCATATATTTCATCAAAATCTATTCTCTCCTCCTGATTATATCCTTGTGTAACTAATCTAGTCTTATTTCTAACTACATTTCCTGATTCATCTAACTTATTTCTAAATATCCATTTAATTTGATAATCTACTAGTTTTTGAATAAGTTCCCAAACATTATTTCTTTTAAATTGATTTAGTTCTTCATGCATTGCATTAATCCAAAATTTATCATTACATTGCCTCATTCACGTTCTTAGGTTCAATGGATGATACGAAGGCATATGTAACACATTCATGATTTAGGTTTGACCATGTGACGATTTCTTTGGAAACTTTACTAATAATGAGTTCCTTGGAATAACCAAACACGAATTGCCAGTCCTTGGTCCTAAGTTCGGATTCTTTATTACTTGTATTTGTTTGTTCAACATTACGAGGTTCTTCCTTATTTTGGGCATTTTCTTCATTATTTAAGGTATCTTCTATGATTTCGAGTTCATCTTCATTTTCAATATTGATTATTTTGTTTTCACTAATTTCATCGAAGTTAACATGCATTGATTTTTCCATGGTCATTGTTCTTTTGTTGTATATCTTGTATACCTTGCTTCTTGAGGAATATTCAAGAAATATTCTTTCATTAGCCTTAGTGTCAAATTTGTTTAAGTTGTTCTTGATGTTTAAAATAAAATATTTGCAACAAAAAATCTTGAAATAGGATATTTTTGGAATTTTGCAAGACTAAAGTTCAAAATGGATTTTATTTAAAATTGGTCTTGGCAAAACATGATTTAGGATATAGCATGTAGTATTTACAGCTTTGGTGTAGAAGTGCTTTAGCAAATTATTTTTGCAAAACATGATCTTAGTCATTTCTTGTATTATTCTATTTTTTCTTTCAACAATCTCATTTTATTGTGGAGCTCTTGGGAAGGAAAAGTTATGCTCATATCCATTTGATTCACAAAAACTTCCAAATTATCTTTTTCAAATTTTTCACTATGATCACTTCTTATTTTTATAATTTGCAAACACTTTTCATTTTGAATCTTTTTCGAAAATTTTTGAAACTCGACAAAAAGATTATTTTTATTTGCTAAAAACAAAATGCAAGTAAAACGTGAAAAATCATCAATAATGACAAAAACATATCATTTGCCACCTAGACTCAATATTTTACTAGGACCAAACAAATCCATATGAATCAATTCCAATGGTTTGGTAGTAAAAATCATGGTTTTGGTTTTAAAAGATGATTTTACTTGTTTCCCAAACTAATGAGCATCACATAATTTGATTTTACTTCTTTCTTGTCTTGTAGCTTGAAGAGCAATTTTTTTAGTATTTCAATATTTTTTTCTAGGTTTGTTATTTTATGTTTCATATGATCTAGGTCTTGGTTTAATTCAATATTTTTAAGGTTCAATTCATTAATTTCTTGAGACTAATCTCTTTCCTTCGTTAATTAATAATTCATTGTTTTTTGTCAAGTTTTCAATGTTCTCATTCAAGTTTTTAGATTTTGATTTTAAGTTCTTATATTTTATATATAATCCATTGAATGCTTTCAATAGTTCTTTTGTATTAATTTCATCAGAATTTTGAGGTGTCATAATCTCTTGTGTCATAAAACACATGTTGATTTTCTCTATCGGATGAGGATTCTTCATCAGATGATGAATCACTTTCATCCCATGTAGCCTGAAGAGCATTTTGAAATCGATTTTTGAAATCTCTTTTGGACAATTTTGATAAATGATCTATATTTGCATGATCAAGTCTTCTATGTCAAAGTCAGTGTGCATCATTTGAGGCTACAAGACAAGAATTTATAATTTTTGGTTCATATTATGTTTTTATTTTATAAATATTATTTTTTCTCGTTCTAGTAAATACTATTCGTCCAATGTTAAGATCTATTATGGAACATTCTTTCTTGTCAACGATAACCTCGTACCCTTTATCACACAGTTGACTAATACTAATTAAATTATGCTTCGGTCCATCAACTAGTAGTATATTTTTAATAGAGGGATTCAAGAATACCTACATTTTCGATTCCGAATATCTTCTCTTTTGCATTATCTCCAAATGTGACCGTTCTTTCATCTTTTGAATTTACAGAGCTTAGGAGATTGTGATCTCTTGTCATATGTCTTGAGTAGTCACTATCGAGGTTCCATTTGAATTTTATCATTTTCCTGACAAGTAAGGTTTTTGGTACCCACATTATTTTAGGACGAAGTGTATAAGTTTTACTTGTCCCATGTATGGTTTTTGGTATCCATTTATTTTGCTTTTGTTTCTTGATGACAAGTATGTATTTTTCTTTTGTTGCTTCTCTTACAAATCCATTTTCATATGGTATAACCTTAAATTGGGAATAACCAATTCCATGTTTGTGTAAAGATGGATTTTGACTCGAAAGTTGTTTATCAAGATTTTCCTTTCTCTTAGTCAATTTTGTTACAGTATTCAATAGATCATTACTCTTATTTTTAGTGTTTCAATATCTTTTTCTAGGTTTGTTATTTTATATCTCATATGATCTAAGTCTTGGTTTAATTCAATATTTTTAAGATTTAATTCATCATTTTCTGAGACTAATCTCTTTCCTTCATTAATTAATAATTCATTGTCTTTGGTCAAGTTTTCAATGTTCTCATTCAAGTTTTTAGATTTTGATTTTAAGTTCTTATATTTTATATATAGTTTATTGAATGCTTCCGAGTTCCAATAGTTCTTTTGTATTAATTTCATCAGAAGTTTTCAATGTTCCAATAGTTCTCTTGTGTTACATATGTGCATTTTCTCCATCGGATGAGGATTATTCATCAGATGATGAATCACTTTCATCCTATGTAGCCTGAAGAGCATTTTTTTTAGTTTGTTTATTGTCTCTTTTAAAATTCTTCATGTTTAACAGAGGGCAGTCTCTTTTAATATGCTCGGATTTGTTGCATTTGAAGCATAGAGGTACTTCATCTTTATGTTTCTCTTGATTTTTGCCTTTTTTCTTTTGAAATCTTCTATTTTTTATAAATTTCTTAAATTTTCTTGTAAATAGTGCAATATCTTCTTCTTCGTCAGATTTGAAGTTATCTAATTCTAATTTAGAAGTGATTTTTAAGACTATATTCTTCCTTTTAGGTATTTCTTTTTCTTCCTTTTTTCCCCTTTTCTTTTATTTAGATCTCATAAAAGGTTAAATTTCCTATGAGATTTTCTAAAGAGTAGTTTGATAAATCTTTAGCTTTTTCAATAGTTGTAGTTTTTTTTCCCATTCAGGGGTGAGAGATCTAAGAACTTTTCTTACTAAATCACATTGAAGAATAGTTTTACCAAGTAAATATAATGCATTTGTAATATCACTGAACCTAATAAACATGTTTCCTATGGATTCATCTTGTTTCATTTTAAATAGTTCATATTTATGAATTAGCATTTTATTTTTAGTCTCTTTCACTTGATTAGTACATTCATGTGTAATTTCCAAGTTGTGTCATATTTCATGTGAGGTGTTACAATTAAATATCTTATTAAATTGTTCTTAATTAACAACATAAAATAAAATATTTAGTCCTTTAGCATCAAGTTGTGTTAAGATTTTCTCTTCGTTACTCCAACAAAAATCATTTACAACAATATTTCACAATTCAAAATTAATTGATTTTAAGTATATTATCATTCTACATTTCCAATAGTTATAGTTCAAGTCATAAAAAAGGAGGTTTATTTATGTTTTGTTCCTCAACAATATTGTTACTTGTAGAAGTCATATAATCTAGAAGAGTTTTAAGTCTTGTTTTCTAGATAAATTTCGCTCTGGTATCAATTGTTGGATCGAATGATTTCTCTAGAAAGAGTGAATAGAGAATTAACTATATAAAGATGAATTTTAGATTTACTTTAACAAATTCAAGCAATCTTGTAATATAATGGAAACTTGAATGCTAAACTATAACAAACATAGAAAGGGAAGAGAGACAATGATAATGACACACTTGATTTATAGTGTGGTCCGGCTAATCTTGGCCTAGTCCACTCCTCATTATCCTCCTTGAGAGTTTTTCCTTTAACTGAATTGAAAAACTTGTCGAACGAAAGCCTCGCCAACTCCGTAAACTATGGATCCTTATCACACTTGGAGAAGTTTTGTGCAATTTTTATGTACAAGATATTACAACAACTTCACTTTTAATCTCCCAACGATGGGCCAAAAGATTTGAAAATCAGACTCTTGAGAGAGTAAGTAGAAAGTTAGGAATTGAACATGATTTTGAGGACAAAGAGCTTGAGTATGTTTGTCAATCCTTGGGTCTTATTTGAAGGGTGATTAAGAGCCGTATTTATAAGATAAGATGGACTAAAAATGTGTTTAATGTCTCTTTCAAAGTTTAGCAACGGATATTGATTTGATATGTCAAAATTAAACAGTCGATCAAAAATTTACAACGATCAAGTTGATCGGTATGTTGAAATTAAACAATCAATCGAAAAACTACAATGGTTGAATTGATCGGTATGTCGAAGTAATTTCAGTATATCGAAAATTTTACACTGAAATTTTCTGATATTTATTTCGTTTATTTTCGATGGTCCGATTTTCTCTCTTGTACTCAAGCACTTCTAATTTTGATATACCGACAGAATTCGATATGTCGATTTTAACCATGAATCAATTTTTATTATTTTTTAAGGTTTTTCTACTTAGTTTATGAGTGATCCTATTTTCCTAGGATTTTGACTCATGTTGGGAGATCATTACATATCCTAGACAATACAACAAGAAAGAGAAAAAATTACATCGAATGTTCTAAATAAATTTGATAATGTATTCTCTTGATCTTCTTGAATCTTTTTCTTATTTTCATGAATCTTCCTTCAATCTTTTAAGAGTCTTTGCAAATCTTTTCTTTTGATGCTCGTCTTGTTTTCAGATATATCTTCTTAAGAATTTTTTCATGTTTGTCTTTGTAAAACTTTTTATATACATACTATACATTTCTCAAGCAAGTGCATTAAAATATATATACAAATTACTTTATTATCATAAAAATAAAATATTGATTTGCATATTTCCAACAAAAAGGAAAAAAAGTGACATAACAAAGCAATTATTTTGTAATAGCACTAATAAAAAGGAGATTGATAGGAAAATCACATACATATCAGACTTTTCCAAGAGAAAGTTGGGAAAAGACTTGCACAACCCGTTCTCCAGTGACAGGGTAAGACTGACCATTAGCAATGGTTACGGAATATCAGAAAGAAAGCTGAGTTAGACATGTAAACAAGATTTTTGTACCTAACATATGAGAGGAGACTTTGGAATCAATGATCCTGGAAGGATCCCTGTATGTCAGGAGAGTATTAGTACTTATGGAAAGAGAATGGGAGGTATTGATGGCAAAGTCAGTGACCTTTAGTTGTAGGAGTCGATCATAGTCAATTTAAGAGATAGTAACCGTCTGCACTTCGTTGGTAGGAGTGGATGGTGTAGTCTCAGTAGTAACATGTGCTGTGAAGAGTTGACCAACCAAATCTCAGCATTTATCGACCGGATGACTACAATGAGTGCAATGGGGACGTCCTTCAGTGTTTGTACGACCATGACCTCACCCCACGAGTGCAACCTCGCCCTCTACTACGCATAACTGTCATAGTTGACTAATCAGGCACTGTAGAAGGCGTGGCTGTGGAAGTACGTAAGACTCTGGCAAAGGTAAACTGTAGGTCAAGTACACTGTCAACTCTTAGGTAGCGTTTGGTACGTTGAATGGAGACTGAAATAGATTGGAATGGAATGAGAGAATTCCATTTTGATGTTTGGTACAAACAAATAGTTAAAATAGGCATGGGAATGTTCCCTTGGGAATCAAATTCCCATGAAACATGGGAATTTTATTCTTTCGTGAGAGGTAAGGAATTTGATTTCCATTCTATTGGGAATCATTCTAAAAGCGTCGTGTGCCTTCTTTTACGGTCGTTCCTCCTTCTCTGTGGCCATCCCTCCTCCTTCGTGGCGTGTTTCCGACGTCTGTCACCCTCCTTCTCCGAGGCCTTCCCTCCTCCTTTACAACCTTGTCTCCTCTGCAACCATCTCTTTTTTGTATTTTTGTCTTCTTTTCTTATTTTTTTCTGTGTATGTTTTTTTTATACAAAGAATATTGATATTTTTTATTATTTTCCTACAAAGAATTTTTATTTTACCAAGAATATTTTGTTAATGTTAATTTAAAAAGGATTATCTATGTTAATGCTAATTTAGAAAAGATTATTTATATTAATACTTTTATGTGTATGTGTATATTGTAGTGTGTATGGGAAAAAATTATTTTAATTTTTTTTCAAATTGACAGGATATTTTTATTAATATGTAGTTGTTAATCTTCTAAATTTTAAATTTCCATTTTGATTCTATTCTTATGTATCAAATATTGAAAAGGAATTGTCTGTTAATTCCATTCTGCAATTCTATTACATATCATTACATACCATTCCAGAGTTCATTCCATTCCTATCTATTTTCATTCCAACGTACCAAACGCAACATTAGAATCTGTCCTTTGGTCGAGAACTAAGATCAGGAATCAAACTGAATTGGTAGATTGCCATAACAAGTTCTTAATGGTACTGTCTCATTTAGGTGATATCAGCAGTCAAGACTCAAGGGTTGATAAACCTCGAGCTCGTCAAGTAGGACCTGCAATAATGTAAAATGCTCCTGAACATACCGATCACCCTGTCGTAGGGTGAACAACTACTTATAGACTTCGAAGACTTTGGATATGTTCTTCTCGTGACTATACGTGAGACGCAACGTGTCTAAGATTTTCTTTGCTGGTCACAATATCATAACACCTCTTGTAATTGTAGGCTCCATATTATTTACCACTCAAGAGACAATAATCGCATCATCAACAAATCAGTTATCGTAAGTTACATTTTTACCATCAAGAAGAGACTTGATGAGATGACCAATCTTACGATAGGCTGCAATGAATGTCTCAAAACTTTGTGTTTAAAGAAGATAATTCTTGCCATGATAAATAGTAGAGTATATGGTCTGATTTTACTGCAATGGTATAGAGAAATCACTGATTTGGTAGACAAGGCCAAAACAACACACAATTGCCTTCTGAAGACACCAACACATAGTCTAGAGGTACGAACATGTGTGGATATCACATATCCACACACACACGGGGATGGAAAACCACGAGATGGCTTAACACATGACTGGAGACTGCAGTAGGTGAGGATAAGGGGTTGGACTGCCCTTGCCGGCATGACTGGAGACTGCAGTAGGTGACTGGAGCCCCCTGTCGGTTGTCAGCATTACAGGAAGGCAAGACGGGGCTTGGTGATGCACTAGATGGCGGGTGGCAGCCTTCTTGTGGTCGTTGACGGGCCTTGACGAGTTTGTACTGGCCAACAACGCACCTAGAGGGTGGAAACGACGGTTTCGACAGTGGGGAGAGGTGCTGTCACGTGTGGGAGGAGAGGAGGGAGGCTGCCAATGCCAATGAGGTATGATCCGGTGGTTGGACTGGCCAATGGTTGGTGGTTGTGAGGAAAAAAGCTTCCTAGGATTTTTTCTTGGACTCTGGTATCATGTAGAAAGGAAGATAGGAAAGAAAAAGGCTATCTATTTCTCTAAATGTGTAGTTACATATATATGAAATGTATTAAATATCTTAGACTAGATAGATATCTAATAACCTAATAACCCACCACACCTAATACATATTATTCTAACTCTAACATAAACTTTATACATCAATGTACATGGAAGTTTTTCTAGCATTGAAGACTTCTTAATTTTCATCATGAAAAGTTGTCCCGCCATTGAAAGTTCCTTAATTTTCAAATATAGATATGGGTATCATATGGATAAGCCCAACAAATTAGATTATCCCATCAATTTGATGAAGCTAGAGTCCTAGACACATGCCAGCTCCTTGTTATGTTAGACCATGTTTATGTTAAGCCAAACCAAACGGTGCACGGATCATCCAGTTTTTTTACCGGATTTGATAGCATTTTGGTTTAGTTTATGTATTGTTTTCACTTAGCATGCACATGTATCTACGAAACATTTGTAACAGTTCATCCATATCTTTGTTAAATTGGTGAGATACTTTTTATGATACTTATATGAGAAAAAAGATAAGATTGGAATGTCTTTTTAAGTCATTTCAAGCTGAGCTACAAAATGCATGTAGGTGTAAAATAAAGTTGGAGGGATAACAAAGGTGGAAAATAAAATAAAGTTTATTGCTTCACATGGAAATTATTTCTATGGCATATTTTTTGCTTGTACTACCACTTTAGGATATCTTTTTGGAAATTATTCATTACACGACCATAGGTGTACTACTAGGCATGGGGTGTGTTTGTTTTAGCTTCTTGTCAGATTCTGAGGTGTAAGCCTAAGTCTGGTATAAGTCCAAAACACCCAGAAATTATTCCCAACAGGATATTAGAATATAGCTTCTGGTAAAAGTCGACAGATTCTGTAGAAGCTGGTGTTGGATTGTTTTTACTAGAAGCTATGGGTTTTATTTTTTCTCCCAAATCATCCTTGTAAAGATTTGTGTATTTACGTGTTATTAGCATTACAATTTACAGAAAATGCTACCAAAACTTCTCAAAATTTTAGGTCGAAAAAAAGGTATACTAGTCTAGAATCTACATATTCTTACGTTCGTCAAACAAGATTCTATACATTATAATAGAAGTCAACTTCTGAAAATGTATTCAAAAGCCAGCTTCCAGGAAAAAGTTTTAATTTTGAAGTGCAACTAAATGGATCTGTAGTCTATCATCACAAGTTGGTATCATCCAACGAACGACGTACAATGTGGGTTATCTTGCTTCAATGCTCTTTGCTGGGAAATTGCCGAGAGATTACCGATATTTCCTTTGCAGAAGTTACTTCATTCCTTTGCTTATCCACATTAATATTTAGTGCTGTCAACTAAGCATGGCCTCGGCTCAGGATCATTACAAATCAAACTAGGCGTGAACTCTTTTTTGGGTCCAGTATGGTAGTGCTCTGCTGTCAACTAATGATGTAAATTTACCAGAAATTATAACCTATTCCTAGATTTGATCTCCTCTTCTCGTTCCCACTATCCTCCCATTGCTTATCGCTGAGGATACATTCACACCTTTCACCTTCACACGTTTCTTTTTCAACAACCTATCCTCCCCAGAAAATTTAGACACAGGAAAGCCTGAAATGCAGATAAAAGGGTGAAGCCAGGGGCTGTCTTGTTGTATAGCATGATCTTACCAACTTTCCAATGCCACTGATGCTAGTTTTCCTCAATTTGTTCTCATGACAGTCTTCTGCATCAACATTTTTTTTATACTTCAATATTTTTTTAAAATATAAGAAATACAATTGAAATTTAATGGTATTATGGATTGTTTCCATCATCTGTCAATTCCTTCTCTATCATGTTTAAATTAATTTACTGTCTTGTATATAAAAAAACAAAATAGGATTCCCCGCGTTTTGCTAATTAATTTGATTTCTTTCTTTATGTATGTTAGAGTTTATGTATCATAGCTTACTGTTATCAACTAATCACTAGTTTGTCTTCCAAACTATATATTGGCAAGTTTTTTGTTAACTGATGATTCTGTTCTTCTGCTTAACCGATTGTGATGCAAATGGATCAGGTTCTTGTTCGATTTCCTACTGGTGAACGTAAAGAAAGGAGGTTTCAAAGTTCAACAACAGTCAAAGCTGTGTATGACTACGTTGATTCACTGGATTGCTTGAATGTGGAGAATTATTCACTTGTTTCAAATTTCCCTCGTGTCTCCTACGGTCCTGAGAAACACCCGCTGTCATTAAGAGAAGCTGGGTTGCACCCACAAGCAAGTCTTTTTGTGGAGGTGGAGTCGTGAGGAGTTCTTGTGGCAATTCCTGCTATGTGAGCTTAATTTGCATATTTGTAGCTTCCTTCAGCCTATTTTCCCCTTTTTAGTAACTTGAAAATATTCTTTACCTTGTTGAAGATATCCAGGCTGTGCTTCTTACTCCCTCGTTACATTTAGTATGCTTCATTTTAGAATAATAAAAGAATCCCAGTGGCACTCTCTGTAGCTTAATGGTTGTACAAAGTATTCTAGATGACTTTCTTTCCACCAATTCTGACGTGTGTTGCTATGCAGTATATCAGCAAGACATGAAATCACCATAGAAATCATATAGATTTATAGTTACGTACGAATGTCTCGTGTGTGTGTGAATAAACGTTTGGCCAGAGCGAGTATTTGCATGTGAATTCATTATCTTCATCGGCTAGGTACATGCTCAGACTTGAGTTGAAGGCCACAATGAACTGGGAAGGAACGTAATTGTTTGAAATGAACCAAATGAAGGAGGTAATCCAGGACAAGTGTGCTCCTCAAAACATTTTGGTTGCTGAGGTGATACTTCCTTTCCAAAAAAAAAAGAAGGGAAAAGGGTAACACTTGACAGAACGCATAGTAATTCTGGAATAAGTTTCTTTCCATTCCATAGCATTTATCAACATCCAAAAGTCAAGCCCGATATCCCAAGTTGTTAATTAACCATTCGAAGCCAGTTTTCTAATCAAAATTTCTATTAGTTTATATTTATAGAAAGAAAGGGCAGACACCAGTGCAGCAATCATGTTGCAGTAACTCGATCGAATTTGAAAGCCATTGGAAGGATGTTCAACTGCAGCAGGAAGTACCATTTTTTTGTCTGCGTATTCCATTCCAAAAAAATTACAACTGAACGTATCCTTGAAACCAGAAAGAGGATCATTGGAACTCAGAATTCATTCCAACTAAAAATATGAGATAATGTTGGAAGAGTGCCAATCCTGACACATTGATATCCCAATCGAAAGTTCAAAACAATTGTTTGTTTCTGTATCAGATATATGAATCAAAATACAGTAGCTCTACTTGTTCCTCCCAAACAAAATATGCAGTGTTCACGGCCTGCAGAAGTCATCTGCCAAAGAAAAGACCAGCTAATGCAAATGCTAATAAAAAAGCCACTACTTATTCTCCTAACATGTATACAAGCAACTAACAACCAGCTATTCTCTGCATTAGCAAGCATCAATGGCTTGCCTGTTTTGCATTGTTGGGCATATACGATGCTATAAGGTGGCACAGGGAGTGAACCCAGTCAATCCTCTCGCCATTGTGCTTTGCAGGATTCGTTGCAGCACATGTAGAATATAGTGCTGGGCTCGTCAGCTGATCGAGTTTGCATCTCATGGAAGTAAGCCCCAGTTCCCTGGCATTTGGGGCAGTTTACTGCAGAGAAGAGTGCCAATCATGAGATGTTGATAAAAGCATCAGAATCCATCGTATGCAGACAAAACAGTAGCCATCCCAGGAGATGATCCTAATTTACAAATGATCAAGTTTGCTTCTGGGTTTGCTTTCTATATATTCCCATTACATTCAAGTGAAAATTTTACTTTGACTGTTTCGATGAAACTACACATCCAATCAACATTATTAATCAACAATGTGCCACATTTACTTACATTTTTTTGCTGGTCTATTCCTCTGTGTACATCTGTTTTTCTATTCATAGATACTCATAGCATTAGAAAGATATCTGAGTCTTTCTAGAACAAAAGCTAGACTGGGAAACTTGTGTTAAGTCAAGGGTTTACTGGTTGTACCATACATAGTGTCTAAAGCCCTACCTCGTAAGCTTGTAGAATGGTAGTTGTTCCTAATGAACACTAGTCACTACTTCTTGTTGGACATCTAGATTACGCCTTGACACTAGCACAGAGTTTGAAAACTGAAAATAAACCTTCATTATTAGGCTGCAAAGCACCTCCAAGACTTGACTTACGAGAGTGCTAGATGTTCTCATGTCAAAAGACCAAATCTAGAAATAGAAAATATCAAATATACTGTTCTTGTTCAAAAGTACAAACGAACATTGGTTAAAAAAGCTAGTAAAAGCAAAAGATAAAACACAAAGATGGTGAAAACTAAAAAGGCAAGGACAGAAGAAATCTTGCTCGAGGAACAACCATGGATACAACAAATGCAACTAATAAATATGTTTTCTCTGACATAGCAAACTAATAGTGATCTACTAGCATTGAACATATGATGGATTTAGAGAATGTTGACATCAACTTTTTAAGATTACTAAATTCCAACAGGCTATGGCATATTCTACCAACAGGCATAAGCGATCTTACTTGAACACCCGAACTTAAATAGACTAATGAGAAATTGATCTGTTTTGAGCGGACCTAAAATCAAATTATCCATAAACATTGCCACCATACATACAAAACACACACACACACACACACACACACACACAAAAGCTCCATTTTCACATCCTTGATAATTCACAACATATATCGAACGTCTGAAACATAACAACAACTTGATGCAAAGAAAAGGGAAGCATTACCACTTTCACTCTTGTTGGCCATTTTCTGCCTATCTTGCTCACTGAAGATGGGCTCCACCTCCTTCCTGACCAGCTGCTGCTTCTTCACAATCTGACAAAGCAAGAACAGAACAATTTTTACAAAAACCCAATATGGAATGGCGACGGACGAACAAGCTCCACGGGACCAAAAAATGATACGGGTGAAGATTGAAGAAGACAGACCTTGCGATCGATGGAGCAGACGTAAGGGCAAGTGGGGCAAAAGAGTCTCGATTTCCGGCCGGATCGGGCGGCTTCAAACTGCAGCAGCATACCACAGGAAGGGCAGAATTCCATTCCCGCGAATATAGTGCTCGAACCGGAAGAACTGGACAGAGGTCAGAGGAGGGGTGAAGAAGCGTTTATGACTTTATGGTGTGCAGTGGTGCCGTCGCAGAGACCAGGGATTGCATGATTAGAATGAAATCATGTGGAAAATGAAGAGATTTGTCTAATCTCCACAAAGAGAGGATATTTATTTGTGAAAAGAACCTTGGTTTCTAAAATTTACCATCTACAAAGTTTGTTCGAAGGAATAAAAATTTGGAATGATAAATAAATCAAAATGTTGGGAAGAATAATAAATTATTCCCTTTGTTCCCTTCTCGCCAAGTCAATTCACATTCACAAGCATTACGAAATTGGAATTGTTATTCTTGCCTTACTTTTATTTTTAATTGAATTTAATAATAATAATAATTATTTTTTTAATATTTTATTAACATTACAATTTTCTTTACTCTTTCAAAATAAAATTCTACACTTAAACATAAGCTACACTTAATATTTTATTAATTTCGTTATTCTTTACTATAATTTAACCAAGCTACATTTGTAACACTTGGAGTCGTCACAAATTTCTTTTTCTTTAGCATCATATATCACTACATAAACTAAATTTAATTATATAATCTAAAATTTCACAATCAACATAAATAAATTTAGATCAGATTATCTATCAAAAATCTCGATGTGTGGTTGTGTGACTCCTCTATATGCAATAGCAAAAAATACAAGAAACCGAATCGAACTCGGGAGCATGTCAAAAACTCCATAACATGTATCTCCTTAAAATTCAATGCCTCATAGGCCAAAACAGCATAGAAACTACTGAATGCATCCAAAATGTGCATCAAAAGCCACGATATAAAGGCATTAAATCATCAAATATGGTTATAAAACCATACCAACTCGAGAGGATGCAAAAAATCTCTAAAACAGTATCTCTCCAACTCTCGAAGCCACAAAGGTGAAAACGACAGAAAATTCGATGCACTCAATTTATATAACGTGCATCCAAAAAATCATCTCAAATACATAGCTACATTGGGAAAACCTTACAAACATAATGTACTCATCTCAAGTTCAACGCTATACAAGCAAAAACATTGAAAACCACAATGCCAATGTAACGCCCTCCCAAATGGGGTGTTACAGGAACTACACTACTAATTGGGAAATTAACTAGACTAAAAAGAAAACAAAGCAACTAACTTCTCAGAACCTGTGTGCGACTAGTGGCTCCTGTCTACGAGCACAAGGTTAGATTGTACTCTAATTGAGCACCTAAAATAAACATTACAAAACACATGTAAGTGACTTCTAAGTTATCTAGTACGCATCTACTAAAAATACGACGGAAAACTTCTCAAAACTAAACTGTGAGTTCTCAAAATTAAAATAAAACTCTTTTAAATTCTTTCTAGAAATTCTCGACAAAATATATCTTTTGAGAAATAATTTTTTTTTCATAAATCTATCAGGAAATCTTCATGTTTTTCTCAAAAACTTTCTCTTTCTATTTGGAAATCCCATGCTCTAATGTTTGTTTGGAAATAACTTTGGACTAGACTCCAACCTAAAATACAAATCTTAAATCTGACTAAAACACAACTCTTTGGCTGGAACTAGATCAAAAACACTATTTTCATCTTAGCTAGAATTTAGTTAAAACTTAGAAGTCAAAACTCAGCTAGATTCTAGTTTAAAACTATTATACAATCTCAAATTTGAAAATATTTTCCTATTCTAGTACCACCTTTATCAAGGTGACTTGGCCACAAATAGTTGGAGAGGCACCAACCTCAACCTCCTGCACTACCATGGTAAAAGTCCTTGTGTAGACATACCACCATCCTGGCCAATGGGTCACACTAATCTTTTCTCTTTTCTTTTCCTCATTGCACAGAGATACGTCCTTCCAACTCCTCATTAGTGTTTGAGTACTTAGGTCATCTTACTTGACCCAACTAACACCAGTTTATCTGAGGAGCCTAGTCTCTTTCACCGGAGTTCCAAACCTCGGTATCCATAATTTCGGAAGGTAACCATTATCAATTTGGGTCATGAACTCTAAGGCTACTACCCTACCACTATGTGGATCCACACAGAAATCTTGGAAATCTATTTCTAAAATCATGCTTTTTTCTTTAAAAATCTCCTTTCTAAATCTTTTCCATTACGAAAATCACTCTATAAATCAATTCTTTTTCTAAAACAGCTTTTCTATAAATCTTGCTTAAATCTCGAGAAATTATTGCTAAACAATCATGCCCAAAACATACATATAAAGCATTATTGCATTATGGGAAAACTCAAAAGAAACCCAACTCTAGGGTCCTGATTAGGTAGACCGAAATCTTTCGGTATAACGAAATGTCCCAAATTCTCCATGTGACTATGGGCTCTGGCTCTAGGTTAGTAGACCAAACCTAACTGTCTGTTGAAATCTCCTGATTCGGTATACTGAACTTTTTCGGTATGCCATTTTAGGTGATTATTGAAATCTAACCTCTCCCTTATGGTAGTTGTTCGCCGCAATTTGGACCTTACGCAATTAGGCATTTAAGAGGTGTCCACGTCAGTCGAAATAAGTTCTGACTTGGTCAATTCATTAGTTGATATTATTCCTAGTATTGACGTATGTGGAAAATGTGTATTTTACTACTTATCGTAGTTCTAGATATTTTTACTCAAATTTCTTTTCTTTTCTGCTTCAAAATATCTTTGATTGAATTTCAAATCCTTTTTTTTAGCTTTTATTTCAAGTCTTTAAGTTCCTGCAAAATTTACACAAAAAAACCTTGAGTGATATTATTTATCTACAAAATAGATAAATATGAGACATGGAATATGTAATAATAATGTACTCATCAAAAAACCCCAAAAACTCATAGGAACGTAATATATGCATGATATCAATTATTGCATTTAAAATCAAACACAATTCACTTACTGTAAGTTACTATAATTCATCAATTTGAGGCCTCAAAAAAAAAATCCAAAATTTGATATATGATATATCAAATAAAGATTTTTAAGTCTTCTATCCAACACATCTAAAATTTAAGAAATCCAATAACCACTACTTGAAATATGATCAATTGCAAACAGCAACATCAAACAGGAGCTTAAACTACAACATGCATGTTTAATGGAAGAAATCCATTGAATCATCCTAATAATTTCTCAAAACTCAGGAAAATCATTTCCAAATCATACTCCATTCGTAGATCCAACATGCATCTAGATTCAAGAATCAAAATCCTATATTATATGCAAATGGTAGAGTGTATACCTTGAACCAACATGTAATCTATCAAAATTACAACCATGCTCCAACACTAGTGATTTGCTTTGCCAAAGCTCCCAAATGCAACTGCTCTCAACCTCTCTCAGAGCACAACTAAATCCGAGCCCTCACAGTAAACAAAAAACAAAGAAACATCCAAATCATCCACGCAAATAGAGAAAAGAAATGAACCTAAAGCCAACGCGAGCTCAACTCTCCTCAAATGGTGATCTCTCCACCAAGCTCCGACTACCACCAGATGATCCAGGATTCCACAATGATTAAAGAACACTTCTCAAGCCTTCCCTCTTGCATGCAATGTTGGGTTAAAATCCAATAAAAAGTATGTCAATATAAAATCAATTAAAGTATTATAGACTATTTTATAATTAGGTTCTTTGAAAGTGATCTACTTAGTTTTGAATTAAGCTTATGAACATCTTAAATGGTGTGAGTTGATTGTGTAGAAATCATTTTGTGTATTTCTATTTCTTGATAGATCGATAAAAAATATGTAAAAATATACATTCTATAAATAAGGGTATTGGTTCCCAAACTCTACACTTTTACTTCTCTTCTTTCTCACCCTATCTTGAGAAAGACAAAGAATAAAGGACGTGTGTGGTTATATGGAAGTCGACTCCCAGGCACGTGATCAAAAGGGTTTCTTCGTTTTTCACATAAATTCAGATATACTTCTGCATATATTATATTTTGTAATGAAGATGTCATGATTTAATCATAGAAATAGAATTTTAATATATAAAATCCATATGTTATTTGAGCCTTAGTTTTATTAAGTGGTATCAAAATAATCAAGTCATTTCATCATGAAATCTTGTATTTTTTGATTCCAAACATATTAAAAATCGTTAGATTCAGATTATTTCATGTATAAACAATCTAGAAATCATGATTTTATATACCAAAATTGTTAAAATAAAATCCAAAATTCGAAATCTTCCCTCTTGTCCCCCTTGTCGATCTCCCGAGATGAGCAACGTTAATTTGAGTAATGGTCATTGAAAACTATTTCAAATGAAGGGTGGTGAAACGGACGACCGTTTCACCCTTTAACTGTCGGATTTACTTCGGCGGTTACAAGGCCTTAATGGCCGGAATTCAAACGGCTAGGGGGAGCCGTTGGGGGAGGGACGGAGGAGTGGTCAAGGTCCTCTATAAATAGAGGAGAAGATAGAAAGGAAAAACACAGAAAAACATACAGAGATCTTTCTCCTTCTTGACCATCGCCGGAGCCCCAAATCCTAGTCGGAAAAATCTTCTCTGTCGGCGGTCTTTCGAACAAGTGGTATCAGAGCCACCGTGCCCGAGCGGAGGAGTTTGTCCACTGTGCCACCGCTGCATCCTCGCGGTCTTCCCCTCCCCGCTAGCGCGAGCGTCCTAACCCAGATCTGCGCCGCCACCTCCCCGCGCGTGCCGCCGCTGCATCCCCGCGAGCGCGAGCGCCCTGACCCAGATCTGCGCCGCCGCCACCTCCCCGCGCGTGCTGCTGCTGCATCCTCGCGAGCGCGAGCGCCCTGCCCCGGATCTACGCCGCCACCTCCCCGCGCGTGCCGCCTATCACCTCCCCGCGGACTTCCCCTCCCTGCGTGCGCCCTGACCCAGAACTGCACCGCCTCCCACAAGCACCGTCGCCTCCTCCTCCCCCCACGCGGGTCTGTCCCTGTGCACCACGCTGTGACCTCCCGCGCGGCCGTCGTCCACCCTCTCCCGTGCGACCATCCGTGCTTGCGCACGTGCACCGTTACTTCCCCTTCGCGCGCCGCCACCGCCACTGCGCAGTCGCCGTCGACGTGGTCGCCGCCCTAGCGAGCTCCATGCGCACACCCGTCGTCGCAAGCGTCGGTTGATCCCTGACACTGCTGCTATCGCCATCGCGCGCCGCTCCCAGCACGTGTCGGTGCCCTCGCCTCCTCCTCTTTACTCTACGGTGGAGGTTAGGTTTTGTTTTAAATATATAAGGGGAATGATATTATTTGGTTAAGTAGATTTTGCATGATTAAAATAAAAGATTAATTAATGCATGTTTAAGAAAATAATCTAATTTTAACATATGCTTAATTTAGGAAAATAAATTAACTTGATTAATTGGAATTGAAAATTAAAATATTGTTGTTAAAATAAAATAAAAAATAATGTTTACATGCTTTAAATTTTAAATTATCTTGCATGTTTGATTAATAGAAGGAAATAATACTTGCATGATTTAGGTTGGAAAATTGGAATTTTATTTGTTTTCTGAAATTAAAACCTTGTTAATCATCAAGTTGTTAATTTTGGAAATTGTATAAATTTCTGGAATTTTTTTTTTTGCTAGAAATTATTTTGAAAGTTATTATAAAATTTAATAATTTCTGGAATTTAATTTTCTTGTTAGTAATTTAAATTTTGTGTTGAGAGACAATATTTTCAATTTGGAAATTTCTTTTTGTTGTAGCAAAATAGTTAGCAAACTGTTCTCGACTGAAATGGCAAAAATTGAGAAATTGAATGGGATTAACTATGAGATGTGGCATAGGAAAATAAAACATGCATTGGAATATGACAATTTGGAACATGTAATTGAATCTAAACCTCCGGAAGAAAATAACATT